>JAAGNO010006803.1:24454-60953 GCA_033439905.1 Ceryle rudis
ATTTTTTGTTAGTGGAATTTGGAAAATAAGTTCAAGTCCTCGGTGCAATATTTTTTTGAAACAATCCTACTATTATTTCCCCTCTATTTTCTCCTCACCTGGGCTCCTGAGATACGGATTATTTTTGCTCAAGTTTTGTTAACTTGTCACTATACTAATTGTATTGATTCCTTTTTCTGTCTCTATCCACTCATCACATAGAAACAAAATCAGCCACCTTTCCTAAGGGTACATATTTAACAAATAACCTGTTCTTTCCTGGCTCATGGAAGCTGCTAGTCTCTGTAAAACCATTTATTTTGCTCCTTCAGACTCAATGATCACTAAGAGAACTCCTGGACTGGATCTACCGGTCACATACAGAAGTCAACTAACTCCCAGGAGCTCTTTCCTACTGCAAAGCACAGGGAGACTGAAGACACTGTAAATAGTTGTGCTGTACTCTCTAGAAGTTCACAGTGTAATATAGTCAGTCTCCTTTTATGTCTATAATGTATCCTGTGGGAAATTCTGTGCTAATTACAACGTCTCTGTTATGTGAGAAATTGAGAGAGGGTGAACACTGTAAAAAATGGTTAAAAGCAGGCTGCAAAAAAAGTATTTGTTGAAAAAAAACAAGTTTACCAGATGCACATAAAGTGATTACATATAAAAATAAGTTACCATGTAACTTTTAAGTCTTTCTTCTTAACAGCTTCTTGGAAGACATTATCTTTGGCTTGGCTAGGAAAATGAATAGACTGGAAGTATTCAAGATGGGCTGGGATTTTTTGTATATGGAGTTTAATGTGGCACCATAAATCCATCTCTTAATACATTTAAATATATATAACAAGGTTACAACGAGGGAGACGGAAAAAAGCTCAACAAGAAATGGCTTCTCAGATGGGAAAACCAAAACTCAACAGCTTGTGTCCGTAGGAAAATCTTCTTAGTTGTCATTTATTCTCTACTGTCCTATTCAACAAAAGAATACACTTGGCTGGAGGTGATTTTACAGTCAAAAAGACATCTTTATCACTTCAAAACTTTAGTTGAGCTAAACTCCTAACTTTATAAATTCTTATGAAAACTTTTAAAATTGACAATAAAAATAATCTGTGGATTAGTTGTACTGTTCCAAGAAGAATGTAGTTGAGTTGAATTATTTGACATCAGAAGCACTTTTTACGTTTCCGCTCTAGGAGACACTTGGGGAATGGCAGAGTAGGCTATGGAAGCTGGGTGATGTTTGTGTATAAAGAAGCCAGCTCCAGAAATCCAGATACTTTGCTCCAGACACCCATAAGGTAACCAAAGTTGTCAATAAGGCAGTCAGATAGCAAGCTAATGTAGCTTACTGGAGCCTGGAATTTGGAATTGGGAACCCTTTGCCATGGCACACAATACATTCTCTAGACTGACAAGCATGAGGGTAATACCCATTAAATGCTTACAGTCACTGTCCCCTACTGGGAACTGACACAGCCACATTGTCAGAGCCACATCCCTGATGCACAGGCAGATTTATGGGCAGGAGAACAGGGGTGGGATACAGTTACACAGATTTAAGGAAGAGAAGGAACTTTATCTCTTTGTTCCGCTTCAGACAGATGTTATTTAGCATGGCTATTCTGGGGCTTTCTGATTCCTTTTCAGATCTTAAGTGACCTGTGGCTGTTTAAACCCAAGAGCAGGTAATGTGCTGCAGCTTGCTCATGCACGTTTGGCCAACTGGGTTGGAAGAGGCAGATGTGCTTCAACAAAGTGTTTTAGAAAACACAGCAGATAAGCTAGGCAAAGAAGACAGCGGTGACAGAATTTGCCTTTCCCAACCAGGCTGAAGTCCAACTGTTGTTCCTGGCAGCAGCAAACCAGACTCAATCAAACCCAGGTGCAGAATCAGCCAGCTTGGAGGAGAAGTGTACTTACATCTGCCCTTTTCTGACTCTCAGGCTCTGCTCAGAGGGAGGAACATGCTGTTGGGAGATAAATTTCCCTCCTTCTAATTATAGGCCTTGCCATCTTCTGCCCACTTCAAGTGTAAATCACCTAATCATAAACAATGCCTCTTCAAAGCTCAACACAGATTGGATGTAATTCCCTGGCAATACCAATCTGTTCACAATATTGCATGCAAAGGCCAGAATAACAATAAAGATCTTCCAGCCTGATGAAGGAGAGAGGATTGAAGAATGAAAATTAAACATACAAGGGTAAAACACCAAAGACATTACTCAGCGTTTAGCAAGGAGGGAAGCTAATAACACTGGACTAACAAATTTCAACAATTGAACAAAGAGGAAGACAGAAAAACTGTCCTTTTCCATAGGTAAAAAACCCCTAAAGCTTGACACACACACTTTTCCTTCTAGTGATTAGTAAAGCAAGTAGAAGGCAGATGGAGACTGCTGATAATGATTTATTTACATCAGAAAGTTTCAATTACTCAGAATGACCAAGTCATTCTCACTACTAAATCAAACAAAGATCACATTACTGTCATATTTTTCTCTTTTTTTCACTCCTCCTTCTTTATGTTCTCATGTGGCATCTGATTGTAAATTAGGCTCTTGATCTTGGTAGATAGTTGTCTATTCAAGTAATGTACTGCCCATGAACTGTCCTGCAGACCTGCAATGGTAAGACAGATAACTAAAGGATTACTGTCAGGGAAGAATACATTTTCCAAATGATAGGATAATGGTGTGCTACCACTGTATGGTTTGTATAATAGTACGTCAATTTTGTCCTTCCTTTTTTGGGAAATATCAAAATACTAATACCAAGTGCAACAATAACAGTAAAGCAGTATTATTGGCAGTGTTTTTGAAGCAATGGTTGATATTAGGACCAACATCTAATTTTACGCTGATGTATCTCCACTGAATGAAACAACGTTCCTCCTGATTTATGCCAGTATAGGGGGAGAATAAAATTAGGCCTTAAATTTCATACCTGTCTTGACCTTCTGGCAAGAAGGTTGGAAATGACCATCATATTTTAGCATGGCCAAATTGATGTCTAAAAGTAATAATACTCCAAAATGATCAAACTCTATCTCATAACTCAACATTGTAAAGTTTTCTGTTACATGACAGTAAATAAGCATGAGGAGTTATTTATTTATATATTTAGTGGACTGATCTAAGAATTTGGGAAAAATATCTCTCTCATTTTTTCTAGGTTGCAGAGAATGTGCTAACTTTATATCTAATTATCACATAAAATGCACTAACTTTTTATCTAATTATCACATAAAATGGGCTAAACATATTTGGTGCTGAACAACTGACTTTTCTATATTTATGGGAAAGGTATGGAGAATAACAAAATCCAAAAATTATGAAGTATGAGAAATAGAAAAATTGAGGCCCAGTAAATCAACCCACAATTACTTAGCTCACGTGGTTCTGTTATACACTTGGGAAAACACATTGGCTTTGCTGTTTCGCACCAGGAGGTCAATTAAGCCCTCTGTACAAAGAATCTGAAATATTTATATCTTGAAATATAAACACTGTAGCAGTTTGTGTATACACAAAATAAAAAAATAATCTTTCTTAGTTATCACTAAGATGTACATATGTATATATGCAGAGTGCACTTCTACATGACTGATCTTAAATAAAAAAAAAAAAAAATCTTTCCTAATATTAACATTATTATACTGAATATTATCTCATGGAAGAGTGATTTAAGAAACACAGTCTGAACAAACCATATTTAATTAAAAAAAAAAAAAAGTAAAGTGACCTGGCAGTAACAGAGTATTCTTCTAATATTACAAAAGCTTTGTACAGGTGAATAGTTATTCACTACTGGTGAATAGTGGTGGAGAAAAAGATACATCCTTTTTGCAGCACCATCTGGTTTGGGTCTGATTACTTAGCTGATCTGTTGAAATGTTTTCCAAATGATCATTGTTTTAGTTTGCACTGTCGGATGTCATCCAAAGATCCAGCATAGGCAGATGGGGCTGTAATATAAAACAGAGCTGCTGCAATAAAGCACATCTTTTCCCAATGACTCCAAACACCCTTCCCTTCTTACATTAGGTTATGCATTACTGGATGTATTGAATTTGATTTCATTGTTTACACACTACAAACATTACAAGGGAACCAAAAAAAGACAGTAGTGATGTAAAGCACATTGGAGAACCACGTGACATTCATTAATTAACACCTTCTAAGGGAAAGACAGCCATGATTTTTAATCCAATGCTATATAGTTCAGAAGGAATACATACATCACACAAATATTTCAGGAGGACATGCTTTCTGTCTGATGGAAAGGTGTGAAAAGATATGAAAATGTGTTCTCTTTGGAGTAGTGAGAATAAAGTGCAACTAGGCACTAGAACCTTTAGGTACAAGGAAAGGAGAGAGATGCCTGGGTGAAGTATTCTATACTACATTTATAGACAGAAATTATACTGTTATCTAAATTATTGGAAATGCCTGATTTTTTTTTAACTTTTAATAAGAACACAGAATTTCAACATCGGAATCAAATAGGTGCTCAACAGGAATCAGAGGCAAGTAAATAGATAAACATCTGCATATATGAGTCATGGATGGGGAAGCACAAAGGTCTGGATTCATCTCACCTTCATCATGGATTTAGCTTAGCTGAAATGTCAAGGATAGGAGCTTAGGCTTGAATAAGAGATGAAATTATATCAGTAATCAAGGCAGAAGATGTTAGTGTTAGGTATCTGAATTCTATATCTAAGGCAGGTGCCCAGCACCTCCCTTAACAGTCAGAGAGGTATCTTCTTCGACATCCTGCTCATCTCTCCTGGTTGGAATCCATTTCGAGATGAATGGAAGTACCTATTTTTACCACAGACAATGAAGAATATCATGACAACCAGATCAGATATGGGTGTGAAATTCTATGATTCTGTGTGCAGCATAGATGTCGACTTCTGCTCAGAGGAACTCCATTCTATGTCTCTGAATTGCAGAGTGAGATTCTGATTTGGGGAATGGGTGAAATGCTCTTTTAATCTACTTGTCTCTCTCCATTGACTGCAAAGGGAATTTCAATACTGAATTGCCTTAGTCTCCTATCTTAGCTCATAGAAGTAACAGGAAGCAGGGACATTAACTGAAAATACAGTATATAGGAAAACTTTTATTTTCAGACTACTGCAATACAGGTATTTAAAGTAAAAAAAAAAAAAAAAAAAGAGTAACTCACTGGCTTGAAGAGACAACACATCTAGTCCAAATAGCAAATAACACTAGAGAGCTTTCTCTCTGTCTCCCTACAAGTGCTTATTTTAAATAGAAGGCTTTCCCTTATACCAAAGAAGTGGGTTTACATTTCTTCCACTTTTAGATGCATTTTATGGACTATATTTTCCCAATATATATGCTTGGATTTGGATCTTGTAGTGGAATTTGCTCTTGGAGCCTTGACAAGGCATTAAATGCAATAACAAAAAAAGTGAAGTAGTGCTCACTTATGTGAAAGAATACTGCTAGAGAAAGTGTATAAAAAGAAGGAGTCTAAATGTGCATTGGGCATTTCCATACTGCACTGGACTGTAGAGATACTGGTGCTTGCACAAACCGTAGTGACATGCAGAGAAGTCTAACTTGCAGGTGGACTTGAGATAACTGTATTTGGTGACTTAATAAGCCATGAATGTCTCCACAGAGTTTATCACTCCAGGGTGATCCTTGACCTGGTATGCCCATACTATAACAAGACTCAGTTGGCATGAACTTATTGCTTTCTGCCTTTTGCAGGTGTAGCAATTTTCTTACCAGTTTTTATTGCTCCATTAAATAGATACTGCCCCCCAACCATTGTGATTCCTCCAATTGGAATGCATCTCAAAGCTTACTGACTAGTTTTATCCAATTTCAAGATACATGTTCTCATTTGAGACCCTGAATGCATTCCAAATGCATTCAGGCATTGTTCCAAATAACAGCAGAGATAATATTCATCTAGGAGAATGTAGGGTCCCAGGCAGATGAATTCTCTTCACAGCCTAGAAATGCAAGTTATGTAACTGCAGAACTTAACTTTTAGTAACCGTTTGCATAAAAATACTTACAAACAGAAATTAATACGAGTGTTTCCAACAGTCTCACAAAAATGTATTAAAAGGGAAAAAAACACTAAGCTAAGAATAACAAAGAGTAAAAGAAGCAGTGAAATTTTGACACTGTAACATGGTCAATAGGATAAGGAAAACAAAGAAATAGTTGCTGTAAGAAAGAGGCAGTGAACAAAACCAGATATTTAACCCGATTTTCAGGCTGCAATCCAGGACTTCCCATTATTTCTAACAGCTACATTGCACAAACCAATGAGAAGCTGAGAAAGAAACACATCTTTAAGAAGAAGCGTATTGTTTTACCAGATAGATGGATAATGAGTTACAGCCATTTCACTACTGTGCAGCTTTCTCAGTGCACATTCTTTACCCAGATAGACTTCTCTCGAACTATCTGTCAATGTCTTGATGCCTTGGTGGTAAGGACTTCTCCAAAGATAGCTTTTCCCCCTTCTCTGTGTTGGAAATCCTCTACAAGGATGTTAATATTTATATGTCATGATAAATGATCAGTACTGGTTTTGGTATACCCCAGTTTCAAAAGGGAATAGTGAGGTAGACGAGGGACAATAAATCTTTGTAATCAGCAAGAGTTAAAAGAAAGCAATTTCAAAAGTGTGTATTCACGTCCTGCAGCATTTATGGTTAAAAAAATATCTCTAATGTAAACTGAACTCAACCTCTAAAGGGGATCTGGAAGCATAAGTCATTTTAATTCAATTTCAAGTTTTATGTCATAGTATTATCTCAATAAAATGGATTTTTATATGTACATATAAGCTGTCTTGAATTTTGTTTTTAAGAGAGGTTGTTACAACAACTTATATTTTATACAGCTATGTAATATATTATAGCCTGTGAGAAGTGGAAAGCACACTTCAGCTGAAGGACATGCTGTTGATTTATGGAGCTGAAAGTCTATACACCCTAAATTAGGTTTTAGAACTGCAGTGTAATTTTTATCATGTAACAAGGAAATTCATTTACAAAGAATACCCCACAGCTTTGAAAGTCACTGTAAAGATTAAATTCTGTTTGACAGAAGGTGGGAGATTTAATTCAGATTTTTTTTTTTTAAAGCAGGTTATCAATCACCTCAAACACATTGTTGGAAATGCTACTTTTTCATGGGTTTCACAAAGTATTTATTAGACATCCATGTATCTGTCAGTGTTCCTTACATTGTTATAATTATCCCAATGAAAAAAAAAAACAAACAAACCACAATAAACTTCTTCTAGATGGACAATTTTATATCAGTGAGAAAACAATCAAGAAATACCTGCTACAAGGAAGTGTGCAGGAGGGGCTGGACTGCAGTAAAAGGGATTCTGAGGGTAAAAGGGTCACCTACCTCCCCCTGTCACCTCATGATTTTAATACTGAAGTGGCTCACAATGAGGAAAGGGATGGCTAAGGAGAGGAGAGGGCAGTTGCAGGCATAGGAAAAAGGCAAAGAAAACCTTAGACTTGTACTTTTACTAGGCGAAAATAGCTTCTCAGTCTGAATGCATTTCAAGACTAGGTTTCTGCTTCTAAGTTCCCCTTATAACCAGTAGAAAACTCATCAATGCAGACAAAGGAGTGTGAACAGCCATTCAGCTAGGTGGATTTTGTAGGGTGACTTTAATCAGTCTCTACCTTTCACTGTCTGTGCTCATTAGGGACTTAGTTCAGTTGGTCATATACTATTTGAGATACCCTAGAATATCCAGTCTTTCACATCTAACACCAGCCTTTAACATACAAGTGCCTGTTTCCACATTTGTCTCGTAAAACTCGGATGCAAATACTAGTAGAAAGATATCTGAACCTCTGTGTTGGATTGCATTACACGGGAGAAGGTGACACAAAGAGGATATTTCCTCTGAAGCATCCTGAAAGGAAGAGATAATATAGATTCTTTAGGGTAGGAAGAAGACAAAATATGAGGTGATCCGGGATCTACTATTCTTTCTTTGACTTTAGGAGAAAAATAGTCTGCAGAGTCAGGAAATAACTATAAAATTGCAAGAGATTCCCTCAAGGAGACACTGAAAATATAGGTTCCGATGAAGGCCTGAATGTATAGTACAACAAATTTCTATGCAACACACATATTTCAATGAATTTGCTTTGGCTGTACTTGCAGTGCTTGTTTGTCCTGCAGATATTTGAGGAATGGAATTGCACTAGCTTATTGTTTGTAGAAAGCAAATTTAAAAGTGCCATTAGTATTCAGAAGAAACAAATAATACATTCAAACATGTAATTATAAACTACTGGTTTTCTTTCATAAAGCCCTTAATTCTAAATCTGTCCTATCTCCTACCTTTTATTTGCCACTGAGTCATCAAGTTGAATGTGCCAGGAAATGTCAGCTTGTATCACCCATCAAGCCAATTTTCCTTCAAATATCTGTGTGCTTTCTTCCATGGTACAACTGATATATTGGAGCAACTCCTTACGAGACTCTGCTGTGTCACTGCATTAATCACCTTCAGCTGTCAGGCTAAAAGTCCTCTCTTGTATAAGGTCTATGAACAGAGTAAGTAACTGTTATGTTGTGACTATACTTGTGTGAATCAAATAAATGCATCATTTTTACCTCATATTTCCCTTATTTTCTCAAATCTTAGGTTCATATTGCAAACTCTTGATGTCTGGGAACCTTTTGAATTGATTTCATGATAATGAATATTTATAAAGAATTCAGTATGTCACAGGATGTCATCACTGTCCAACAACAAATTACTAAATCAATTCTGAAGTCTTGAACAGAGCAACATTCACCTGTTTAGCTCAATGGGGAAAAAAATGTTATTAGAATTTGTTTAAAACAAGCAGAAATGCAGAGGAAGCAGAGAGAGCATTACTGAAATTATTAAACAAGGTTCTCATTCTCCCTCACTGTTCATCTGAGGGATCTGCAAAGGAAAGTTCACCCTAATTTTATGATATGTTAAAGTTCTATTAGTTTGGGGGTTTTTTTAAGCAAAAAAAAAAAAAAAAGAATATTCATTGTTGGGACAAGATGTTGCCATTCAGTTTGCAGATTTTACATAAGGTGAATCAAGGCAAAATTAATACCAAAAAGTCTGGGACATGTGCTGAGTATACTA
Organism: Ceryle rudis; assembly: GCA_033439905.1. Lineage (NCBI taxonomy): Eukaryota > Metazoa > Chordata > Aves > Coraciiformes > Cerylidae > Ceryle > Ceryle rudis. Next base: position 33,614 of record JAAGNO010006803.1, read on the forward strand.
GATCATAATATGAATACACATCAATAAAGGAATTCTATTATTAAGAAAGGCAAATAGATATACAACCTGACCTTACAGTCAACAACCAATTCCAATACAGTCACCTTTGGAACAGTGTCATCACTGTGGACCAGTATTGTTCACAAAATTGCAATAAATCCAAAAAATAAGGTGGACAGTTTGGATCTGAAGAAGAAGAAGAAAGACTTTTGGGTCTGAAACTGTGTTAGTTAAGCACAAAGAAATGCCTTTCTTGTAAAGGAGGACAACATAATCTGTATTTTCCTTAAAAAAACCCAGACCTAAAATGATGCAAGGAAGCGTATAACCAGCATACAGATTGATGAGGCATTAGTGAGGTCCTGTGTTATGGGATGTCTTGTTCTGCAAGGAGGAAACTGACGGAGAAAATAAAGCAGATTGATTTTCTGCTGTGACCCACACTATTAGGCAGAAGGGTATCTTTGATTTTAGATGACATGTAAAAACTCTCAGGAACTCCAATTAAGCACTCTGGAGATCCAGAAAGTGCAATCAATCAAAGAGTTAAATTTCTGGTTTTCTTTTTTGTGTAGCAGTCCTTTCACTTCATAGACTTATTTACATAATGTAGGATAGTCAATGAGATTTGGAAATACAGTTCAAATCACAGAAGTCCAGATTGTTGATTTATGGAGCATAACAGACATAAATCCCAAGCAGAATTGTTTTCCCCTCTCATTTTAACAGCAGAACCAGAAATTTCAATTACTTTAGTACTATCCTGTGGCTTTTAAAGTCACTACAAAGATGAAATCCTGTTCAACAGAAGTTAGTGAGGGAATTTAATTTGAATTTGGGAGAAAAATCAGATTACTAATCATCTTGAAAAAAAATATAAAAAGAGTTGAACACATAGAGACAAAATATACAAGAGACTACAATAAAGTTAGTTCTTTCCATGTGTTTGTTATAGGAAATTACATTTTTCCTCAATATTCTTGCCAGAATTTTTACTTTTTTTTCTTTCAATTTCTTCTTTATTTGAGATCTGCATGACATGATTTTCAAAACAACGTGTAGCAAGTACCCACTAAAAGCTCTTATATTAGCTTTTGATACAATAATTTTGAATATTCACCACGGAACCACTTGCAATTTTAATGGGAGAGGGTGGGAATCTCATGGTCAGCAAAATAGGTTTAGGAATGGTTATTTGTTGAGAACCAGCTTTGTATAATACTACAAAAAACTGCCTGCATACTGCAAAAATAATTATAAGAGATTCTGTATTTGTTATTCCTATCTTCAATTGTAGGATAGTTTAAGAATACTGCAATGTATAAATTAACTGAAAGTGTAACTTATTAATAAAGTCTAAAGGAGATTCTATAATACTGATCTGAGTTAAAAGCAATCCTTAACTTCCTCTACTTTTTCTAAGGGTTAACCCAGTTTGTTAAGACAGCATGGTTTCTGTAATTAGTCTGTATATGTGATCATGAACAGCTGTCCATCTTGTCTATCCCTATCTGGACTCCAGAAAATTTTTAATCCATTAATAAAGATCAATCACATTTAAAAGAAAGTACATATTTAAAAGAGACTTTGGTCTTGTAAGTAGCCAGCTGGGTACAGGAGAAAGAAACCTGTTGTACACCCACTAAGAGAAAGAACGTAGCACAGTTCCAGTTAGACAACATTCAATCCATAGCAGAATAACATATCATAATTAAAGTTCTAATTAGAAGACAGACCTCAGTTTGCAACTGCCTTTTATTAGATACCAGAGAGTCACAATTAAGGTACGACTTTGAAAGAGTCAAAACATTGCTGGTTCCACAGTACACAGATTTCATAGATAGTTGGGTTTGGAGTGTCTCATCTGCTCCTTCTTTTCATCCTGTGGTTAATAATGCCTTCTCCTTCCTTTTCTCCTTACCCCATCTGCTTGTGAGGCATTGGTGAGGTCCAAAATCAACCCAGGACCTTTTCTTGTGAAGCGATCATAGCACTTACACTACAGATTGTCATACTGTCCATCCTTCTGCTTTCAGTCACATAATCACAGAATCACAGCATGTTAGGGGTTGGAGAGGACCTCAAAAGATCATCTAGTCCAACCCTCCTGCCAGAGCAGGATCACCTCGATCAGGTGACATAGAAACACATCCAGGTGGGTTTTGAATATCTCCAGAGAAGGAGAATCCACAACATCCCTGGGCAGCCTGTTCCAGTGTCTGCTACCCTCATTGTGAAAAACGTTCCTCCTTATGTTTACATGGAACCTCCTAGGTTCCATCTTCCACCTGTTGCGCCTTGTCCTATCACTGGACATCACTGAGAAGAGCCTGGCTCCATCCTCCTGACACTCACAGTTTACAAATTTATAAACATCAAAGAGGTAACCCCTCAGTCTCCTCTTCTCCAGGCTAAAGAGTCCCAGCTCCATCAGGCTTTCCTCATAAGGGAGATGTTCAATTCCTTCAATCATCTTTGTGATTCTTCATTGGAGTCTTTCAAGCAGTTGCCTGTCCCTATTGAACTGAGGGGCCCAGAACAGGACACAATATTCCAGATGTGTCCTCAGCAAGGCATAGCAGAAGGGGAGGAAGACCTCTCTTGACCTACTAACCACATCCCTTCTACTACATCTCAGGATGCCATTGGCTTTTCTGGCCACAAAGACACATTGCTGACTCATGGACACTCTACTGTTCACCAGAACTCCCAGACCCCTTTCCCCTACACTGTTATCCAACAGAGCAGTCCCCAACCTATACTGATACCTGGGGCTGTTCTTTCCCAGATGCAAGACTCTGAACCCTCAGCTGCCACTGAACTCTCAGCCTGTCTAGGTCTCTCTGGATGGCAGCACAGCCTTCTGGTGTGTCAACCACTCCTCCCAGTTTTGTGTTGTCAGCAAACTTGCTGACAGTGCACTCTGTTCCCTCATCCAGGTCATTGATGAATCTACTGGATAGTACTAGTCTCAGTACCAACCCTTGAGGGACTCCACTGGATACTGGCCTCCACGTAGACTCTCTCCCATTGACCACAACTCTCAGCCCTCTATCCTTCAACCAGTTCACAATCCACCTCACTATGCAATCATCCAGACCACACTTTCTCAATTTAGCTGTGAGGTTCATATGGGCAACGGTGTCAAATGTTTTACTGAAATCCAGATAAACCACATCCACTGCCCTACCATCATCTATCCACCTGGTTGTGTCCTCATAAAAGGCTATCAGGTTGGTCAAACATGACTTTACCCCTTGGTAAAACCATGTTGACTGCTCCTAATGACCCTCTTATGCTTGATATGCTTAGAGACAGCACTGAGGATAAGTTGTTCCATCACCTTTCCAGGGATGGAGGTGAGGCTGACTGGTCTATAGTTGCCTGGGTCCTCCTTCTTACCCTTTTTGGAGACTCGAGTGACATTTGCTTTCCTCCAGTCCTCAGGCACCTCTCCTGTTCCCCATGACTTACCAAGGATGATAGGGAGTGGCCTAGCAGTGACGTCCACCAGCTCCTTAAGCACCTGGGGGTGCATCCCATCAGGACCCATGGATTTCTTAATTGGTCTCTAACCCAGTCATCATCAACCAAGGCAAACTCAATGTTATTGTTGTTGGAGGAAAGGTTAGCAAATTCCCACATAATTCATACTATCTCCAGTACCTCCAGTTTTAACGTATGAGGAGAATTCTTTGAGCTTGGTTGAACTCAGAGAGTGAATAGCATCCTGAATATAGGAAACATCATAGCAGAGGAGTTATCTATTTTATGTCTTATCATAGAGACAGAGGGCTCTTTTTATCAACCAAGGACACATTAGACAGGAACAGCTTCAAAAAAAACCCAATCACTGGCTTTCAAAGGCACTCAATAAGGTAGTGGTAATCAAGTCGATGTTAAACCTTGTACTAGATAATAGTGTATCTCACTCCATATCACAAGGAGTAAAAACTTGGAGACATCAAAAAACAATCAACAAGGATATGTGAGTTTAATAGTTCTTAGATGTCCTTAATGACCTAATATTATAAAAACTAAATTAACATATCAAAACTTAAGACTACTTTAGAATATATAACATAGAATCATAGAATAGTTTGGATTGGAAGGGAACTTTAAAAATCATCTAATCCAACCCCCCTACAGGGAGCAAGGACATCTTCAACTAGATCTAGACCTGGTTACTCAGAGCCCTGTCCAACCTGACCTTGAATGTTTCCTGTGAAAAGGCATCTGCCACCTCTCTGGACAACCTGTTTCAATGTTCCACCACCCTCATTGTAAAAAATTTCTTCTTTATCTATATCTATATCTAAATCTCTTTTATTTACAACCATTTCCCCTTGTCAAATCACAATAGGTCCTACTAAAAATTTTGTCCCCATCTTTATAATAGTCCCCTTTTAAGTATTGAAAGGCTGCAATAAGGTGTCCTTGGATATATGCTGCATTTTTTTCCTCTGAAATATAGGATTAGAATACTCCTGTTTTGATTGGCTAATGCTCACTTGCCATACTTTCCAAGACACATAAGAAATAGAAAATTAATGCAAAGGAAATGAGTATTTTTCATGTCAATAGTGTGCTTTCATAAATATGACTTGCACTGAAGAACATTGTTAAACATGCTATTTTTCACCTAAGTGACTAAGAAGAATATCTGAGTTTACAGCACAACCTTCAGCAAATCATTTAATACATTTAATAAGTGTATTTTTCATCATAGAAATAATACTTATTTGTTTAAAAGATGTTGACCAGTTATCCTCCAAGCCCTTGGGAAAAAGAGTTGGATTTGACACTGTACTGTTACAGTTCTCCCTGTAATGGAGATTTTGAATGAAGCTCACAGAAGATACTGTAACATTCATACTAATAATGATTATTACCAATCAGAAAATGTCAGCATTAGTAAAGGGATGGTAAAATATGTCAAGTTATCAGCTGAAATCTCTGTTTCGGCTACTCTCAGTATATGAAATAGTCAGTTTAGTGATTGGGTTCAAATGTCAAAAATCACAAGGTTAAGTAAAACTGGAAATCTGAATTGCATGTCATAATTGCAATTTATAAATAAGAAGTTCTTGCTATTTTCTCATGTATTTTTCCTTTGAATATTTCTGGTTTATTATACATTTTGGTGTCTTTCTATTTCACAGCAAGTTAACCTTTCTGGTGGTTTCTCTGATTTTTATTCAGCGTGCCTCACCATGCTGCAGGGTGTCTGACACTTCTTCCCACGTGTACACATAAACTGTAGGCAGCAGAATATAAACTTCAGGTTACTAAAATAAGAAAGTTTTGTATTTTTATTATTTTGGTTCAAATTAGTTAATGAAGTGTGCAATGTGCAGGGTATAAATAATGGCAGACTTAGAAGCCCTTAATCTCTAATTACACTATGTGAAGTTGTATATGAATAAAACGTAACAATGTTGACATAATTTGTTGTAGACGTTAATTGCTGTCTCAACTGGATATTCAATGCTGCAATTTTTGAGGGGTTAATTAATTAAGCAAGCTAGATCATACTGCTCAGACACTACAGAATTTAGATTACTCAATGTGCGATTTGATCACATGTGGTAATGTCATTGCAAGTCCTCTGCTGGAACCGAGAAATAATCTTCAGCCAAAGTAATTAATTTCTCACAACTTGCAAAGTACAAACCAATTACAAAATGGATCTAATAGTCATGGTTGGATATGAACTTTTGCCAGGAGCTCCAGGAACAGTGGCAGTTAGAACTGTAAGACTTCAAAGTGCTTCATAAAATTTTTCATCATTCCCATCCAATACCTACTATTAACTTGAAGTGCAGAAGTGTGCTGCAAAGGCTTGCAATGCTTCTGTGTAATCTTGTTGGGTTTTTTGTTGAGTTTTAGTTTGGGGTTAGGATATTTTGTATGTTTGGTTTTATTTTATGACAGGAAATTTCTAGTCCAGTTGTTGAATTTAACTTCAATGTATTCATGGGATTTTTTTGCAGCTATGGCTATGTCCAGAAAGGACACTTATTTCTATGTTGCATTTTGCAGACCACCCTTATACTTTCCTTTTATTGTCCAGTTGCTCATTTTCCATCTCTGGGACTGTCTCCCTGAACAACACAGCTCAGCATGATTGCCGAATATTTTGACAGGATTTCACTGCTAAAGGCTAAGGAGCTGAAATTGCAGTCTGGAAAACTGAAGTATGTATTAAAAGTCATAGCTCAAGATTGAAACATTTTAAAACACACTTGGCAAAGTTAAATTCCTAAAGCTATATTTAAGCCCATTCTCAGAAATTTCTTGATTTCTTCAGAAATGTGAAAATCTAAAAATACTTTCAAAAGTTAATTTACAAAAATCTCAGAGGGTCTTTTATTCTTTAAATTAGATTCCTTACTACACATTTCTTTCTAGGTCTGCTTTTATCTATAAAATAATTAATCTATAAAATAATGGTCCTTCAAGTGGTGGTATTAGTTCCAGCTATAGAAAAAAAGAAATAAAAGTGTGACCTATTTTCACGTGTTCCATTTGTTATGTTTCAGAATTCATAAATAAAATTAATATTAATCTAAAACAAGACTTTCAAACAGTTGGTTAATTCAACCAAAATAAACTCAGAGTTTCATAATTTTTCAGCACACTTAACGCCTTTTGAAGTTTGAACATTTGAGAGGGTCCTTTATAGAGTTTAAAAAAATTGAAAAAATATTTTGAGGATTAATTTTTGTTATAATTTTTCATATCCATGGGTTGGACAGGTAAAATGATATCTGCCCTTAATAGCCAGCAAAGTGACTGAAAATTCTCTAATTCTGTTTGGAAGTCACAAAGTTGGATGTATGTTCAGTCTCCTTAAAGTGACATTGATGATCTTAGACTATTGAAGACAGATAAAACCCTTTGGAGTTAAACTTTTCCATAAAATAAAAAAATCCACTCTGCAAGCACATACCCTTCACTGTACCTAGTTGAGCAGTACTGAATCAAAATTGTGTTTGAAATGCATACTCTTTACATCTTGAACGCTAATCATTCTCTCTAGAAGAAATGTCTGCTATATAATGAATAAACTCAAGACAGAATGAGTCTTTCTTTTTCACATTATCTGATTATAATTTGTTAGTCTAACATTAATCTGCAAAGAGATAGAATTCTTAGCCAAATAACAGAGAATTAGCTTTGACTCGCTTACTAACTTGCTATGTCACCTCAATAAAGTTGGAGAAATGTATTATATCCTTACTCTATTTAAAACATCACAATGTTAAGTAAAGTTACTTACAAACTTTATGTTTTCATCAGATCTTTCTTTTTAAAAGAACAGAAGAGTCTTTATGAGAAAAGACACCCATCCACAAGAAAACTTTGGAATACTGTGGATAACCGCAATCTAGTCTCATGAGTTCATTTATGTCCATGTTCTTCTGAAGCAATGGAGATGCATGTGCTTGAGTTAGCTTTCCAGGCACTCAACTCCTACAAAAAAAAGATAAACACCACCACTCCCATGCAGCAATGTGAACAGGAACCCAAAACTGAAACAGGTCCCTATTTTTGTCCCAGTGCTTTAGTGGAAGAGATTGTCATCTAATTTAATAGACAGACTCTTCCTTTGAACTTACATTTCTTGTATGAACAATATGGAACTCATACTATTAAATAGCAATCTGCAGGTCTTGTGAGGCTTGCTAGCAGTGTGTATTACTAATCTTTGACACTTGTTTAAATACAATAATCTTTTCTATTGTCTGTTTGCAAGTTTTATCTGGATACCACAAGAGATGTAGAAGCAGTGAACAGTTTGCAAAGTCATGATCCAAAACCTCCTGGCCCTGGTAGAAATCTGAGCAGCAGGTCAAAAGATCTCAATTGGAGCAGAAACAAAAGCAGTGGAGCTCTGCTCCAGCACATCCTTGGGCTGCCAGGACCTTGCTCCTGGAAAAGCCCTGCAACTTGGTCAGCCAAAGGCATATGGCAACTTTCCTTTATGAATGTCAGTAACAGACTGATGCCAACTTCTAGCTATCACATAGATGTCCAGGAAACAACATTTGGGTAATTCATCACGTTTTCAGCAAGCCTGAAGTTTTGATGTTCTCTGGTTTATGGCACGCCACTCACAAGCAGTAGGGCTGTTGTCCATGGTGGGAATATTACAGTTCTGTGCATGCAAAGGGAGGTTGCTTGAACCTGTGAGTAGATAAGTCAGATGGCAAAGAGGCTAAATAGAACTTCATATTAGCTTAAGCTGATGTGAAAATGGTACTAGAAAACAGTACTAGTATTACTTTTGCTAATTCTTGCTAATGGAGAGTCCCTTTAAGTAACTGATGAAAACAAGGCTACTGAATAAGTGCAACAGGGACCAACTGCCGCTTTTAGTGCTTGAGAGTCTGGGCTGAGGAATTATATGTGTTCTTGCAGACACACGCGCGCACACACACACACACACAAGAACCCACCACTGAAGACCTCGCTGACAACCTGCACATGAACAGTACAAGATCTTGGGTACACCTGTATGGTTAGATCTAATGTCTGCACATTGCTGGCATAACAGCATATAGAAAAAAGCTCAAGCTGACATGTGCTGAGAAAGCCGTATACTGTCCTGCTATTCATAGCTGAAGTATGATAGTGTTCACAAAATAATAATAATAATATGTATCTTCAGCCTGTGATGTACTGCAGAAAAAGCCTATCATGAGTGCAGCGTAATGTATATGGTAACTCAGGAGGAGATATATTACAGGAAGATAATACTACACTAATAACTAATGGGGTTTCCATTATGATAGTGCAACAACTTCAGAAGAATAATTAAAGATAGATATGCATAAGGAAGTCTGTAGAGCAAATAAATTGATGTTTTAAACAAATATTTCACTGTGCATGTCATAGTTTCATTCAGAAGCCAACAGACAAAGAAATAATCCATTTCTTGAAGTGTAACATTTAGAAGTCATTGGATATTCATATAACAAAGCATGTAAAAAACCCCAGCTTTGTTAATATAGGGGTTTTCCTCACTTTGTCCACTCAGTCAATTATTTTTTAAAAACAGTTCTTTTGTGAACTTATTATCCTTAAAAATCTCAATAGATGAAGTATTAAATCTTAATTTTCTGACATTACTGTGTTTTGGGTTGTTTGTTTTGTTTCAATATTGTAATTACTGGTCCATATATTACTTGTAGGCTTATTTTATTGAATGCTTGCTTTTTTCTTTGTTTACTGTTCAGACATTAAATTGAAAAAAACATTAAACAAAATTCTATCACTTTTATATAGTCGGTGTAGGTGGATGGCAGGCTGGCAAGAACTTGATAATTCCCAAAGAGGATGCCTGTATGATATCCTTAAATAGAACGCATTTTTCCAAAAGGGACAGATTCTGTTTTGTTACTTACGTTAAATAGGTCTTTACTCAGTGAGTCATCCTAGTTAATCAAAGGCATTATGCTCACACAATAGTATTAATCAGTGTGACTAACTGGATCACAACATGGTCTAAACTTGGCAGCATTTCTCGTGAAAAACAAAGATAACTATATGGTTATTCTCATAAATGCTAGATTGTCCTAACCAGTCTTATGTCATGACAGCTTCAAATTGTGTTACTCAGAAAACTTATTTTGATTAGCAGCTTAAAGCAGTAATAATTATCATACTTATTTGTGTGCTATGCAAAAACATTTTGGAGATTCTTATGATGACTTTGACTTTCATAGAATCATAGAATCATTCAGGTTGGAAAAGACTTTTGGGATCATCGGGTCCAACCATTAACCCTACTCTACAAAGTTCACCCCTCAACCATGTCCCCCAACACCACATCTAAACAACCCTTAAACACATCCAGGGATGGTGATTCAACCCCCTCCCTGGGCAGCCTGTTGCAGTGTCTGACTACTCTTTCTGTGAAAATTTTTTCCCTAATGTCCAGTCTAAACCTGCCCTGTTACAGCTTGAATCCTCTTGTTCCATTGTTACTTACCTCTGAGAAGAGACCGGTACGAACCTCTCTGTAATGTCCTTTCAGGTAGTAGAGTGTAGAAAATGATGAGATCTCCCCTCAGCCTCCTGTTCCTCAAACTAAACAGTCCCAGCTCCTTCAATCAGTCTTCATAAGATTTATTGCTCCAGCACCTCGATATCTCTCTTGTACTGAGGTGCCCAAAACTGGACACAATAATCAAGGTGTGGCCTCACCAGTGCTGAGTAATTCTGCTTCTCATACTATTTCTAATACAAGCCAGGATGCCATAGGCTTTCTTGGCCACCTGGGCACACTGCTGGTTCATATTCAGCTGGCTGTCAATCAAAAGTATCTCCAGGTCCTTTTCTGCCAGGCAGCTTTCAAGCCACACTTCCCCATTCCTGTAGTGTTGCACCGGGTTGTTGTGGTTCAAGTGCAGGACCCATCAGTTGGCCTTGTTGAAGCTCATACTGTTAAGAAGCACAATAACCAGCCCTATGGCTTCAGAAGAAATATTGACATATGATATGAGAGAACAGTATCTAGGGCTTTGCACGGCCGAACTGGGACATGGCAAGTCAGAAATTAAAGACATTTTAGTCATTATCACTGTTATCAAATGTAATAATAATTCATAGGCTCAGAAACCCTGCCATTATATGGCTGTTAACCTCAGAAAATTCAGACTCACACAATCACACCTTTGATCAGTATCTGTACTTATACAGATCTTTCTTTCCTCCCTTAATTTTGAAATATCTGACCAGTATCAGACAGTAGAGTTTCATGAAAAGAGCTAGCCAGGTAAAGAAGAGAAACCCTATACATATATGACTAAGAGTCTTCTCAGTTCACCAAGCCTGAGAAATTATCGTGACCCTACCAAACTTACAGAACTAATTAGAAAAGCAACAACTTGCAATTCGTCCTCAAGAGATGAACTGAGAAGTACACACATTATTTGGCACCAGGTATTCCACACTGCAACAGTGAGTTAAAATGTTCCAGCTACAGGATAATATTCAGTTGAGTATGCAGGGAAGCATATCCCACTACACTGTTTTTCCTTTTAATTTTGATACCAGAAACAAATCACCATGTTGGGTGTGAGATCAGAAAGTACTTCCATAGTGGCACCTACAGATTAAAACTCTTTCTTCTTAGGACATATTTTTGGTGTTCTGCTGTGCCATGTAGTACATCACTCTTGTGGTCTACCTTACAGAAGTGTCCTACATCACTCTTCTCTGCTTTACAAAATCACTGAAGTGTTTACTGAAGAAGAGCTACTGGGGATAATCTCTCCACTTATGTAGTGGAGCTTATGTAGACATATTAATACATGTCTGTAGTGGTCTTCTCATGCAGGCCTCTTTACCAGGCTTCAGTAACATCTGCAGACTAAAAGTAGCAGATGAATCAGATGAGCAGCAACCTGAAATTTATCTGCAGGTGCTGTAGCAGCCAGTGGCATTGCTGAAAGGCAAGCCAAGGCATGGGGAGAGCCAGCTGGATTGCTAGTCAGCTAGTCTTTCTTCCAGAAAATTGTCCTATGATTATTTTCTATTCTTTGTTTGTTTTAGGTTGATGGGTTTTTTCTTTTTCTTTTTTTTTTTTTTTTATTTTGTTTGGGGTTTTTTTAAATTGTTATTATTTATTTTGTTTGATTTTGGTACTGCGCTATTTTTTGAGGGTTGTTTTGTGGGGGATGTTTGATTTATTGGTTTTGGTTTGTTATTTTTTTCTTTTTTTTTCTTTTTTTTTTTACTTATTTATTATCTTCTGTTTGCTTTATTTGTTTGTTAGGTGTTTTTTTGTTGGGTTGATTTTGTGTCTGTGTTTGCTGGGTTTTTTTGCTTCTTGGGAGGGTCTTTGTACGTGCTGGTTTTATGTCACTGTGACATTCTGCTGTATGAAGGAAATAGAAAAAGATACAAGGCAATAGCACAACTATGTTTACATGACATTTTACCTCAAAGTACTAGTCTTGGGGAGAGGAAAATAAGTATATTTTGTTTAAAGTTTTTTTTTCTAATTTCACTATTTTGCAGAATTCATTAATGAAAAAAAAAAAATATGTATTTGATTCCCAAGCAAACAATTTTTTCTTTGCTTCATTAAAATATGCGGGGTTTTTTTTTGTTTCAGAAAACAGTTGCAATGTGTTGCCAAACAATTGTGACCTACTATTAGGTAGATGTCCAAAAAAGAAATTCAAACACAATGCTGAATTGTGTTTATACACCTTGATAGCACAAAGTATTAATACAGACTATTTCTATTAAGAAGTTGTGAAAAGCTGTGTGGGATTTCTTTGGCAATATTGCTTAGTCCAAATGTGGCTACCATGATGAAAAGAGTGGTAACTGTGGAAAATTGCAGGAACACTGACAAATGAAACTTGTCACAGTGCCCAGGAATTAGCACTTGTTAACAGTGAAAGAACATGATGTCTATCACTGCATTCAACAACAAGGCTTACAAATGAATAGATTAATCATTGCTCATTTTAAAAGATTATTAAGGGTTTAATGAAATTTTTTGAACAGTGGGACACCTAGACTAGCAGAGACAATGATATTTCACATCCTGTATTGAAGGAACTATTATAAATGGCATTTAAAAGATTATTTTGGTCATAGACCATTATTGGCATGGTTGTTTTGGCTTTTCTAATTGAAGGTCATATCACACAGCTTCTTGCTTTGGATTACTTTGTCTCAGGGCTATAGCTAGGAAGCAGAGCTGACTTCTGGACATTAAATACATGAAATCTGTCTGAGGAACAAAAGGTAGAAGCACTAGCTCAGTGGTCTGGAGTGAAACAAAGGTTCACACATTTTCATCTGGATGCTACAGCTGCCTGTGGTGCATCTGAGGGGGTTCTAGACTTGCCCTTTTCTGGACCTCACATCATTCTGGGCCCAAAGGAGAGCCCAGCATCAGAGTTTTCTTCCCCAACAGCTGGTGTATTAAAGTGCAGTTTACCTTACATTGCCTGTAGGTTGACAGTAGACTAAGTTTGTAGCTTTAAAAATGGAGGAAGACAGAAGTGTTTGAAATCCTCTGCCCTTCTAGGATTTGGAGCTCTAAACAAAGTTATGAAAAGACACCTTATCCCTTAGAATTTGGTGTTCAAAACCCACGTCAAAAGAGATATACAGCTTCTTTACTAAAACAGAGCAGACCTGCACAATTTTTAAAAAATGACAGTGGAAAAGTTATGTTCCTTTCTCTATAGCAGACACCTAGGAGATTAAATTGGCCAAAGAGGTTTAGTTCACATCTCGCACCTGTTAGGAGCCAATGTCACTGCTAATCTTCATTGGGTGGGGTGGTCTCTTTCCTTCCTGTTGAATCTGGTGTTAAAAACTTACAAGCAAAAGACAGTGAAAGAGGAAGAGTGAACATCACTCTCACATATTAGTATGTTCAGTCATATGTCTGGGAGTGGAGAAAGAAGGAAAGGAGATGGTTCTGCTGCCACCTCCAGTGTTTTAGATAGAGGCTATCTAATACAAAGGTAAGGCTTGTTGGCCTGAGAATTGCCAAGAGGTAGTTTCGGAATAAGACTTTTTTTCAATGATATTTCTGTTTTCTGAATATTGTATATATATATGGATTAATATATTTTCCTTTCCAACAGCTGTCTTTTTTTTTTTTTCCCTGAAGGGCATTTTTCAGCAGCTTCAAGAGGAGTTACTAGAGTTCTCTGATATCTTCACCATGGCACAAACTAATGTGTATTCTTTCACTGCAGTGGACAGGTTTACTCATCTGGAAAGCATCCGTCTCCTTGTGTATCTGTTACACTGAATACATCTGGTAGAGGAGCTGGAAAGGATAACTATGTAAAGGGCAATTAGTTTAAAAACTGCAGAACTACCCAAATTCAAGTCATCTGTATTCCTGACATTGTCCTGAAGATAAATTTACTTTGTTTCCATTAAGATTCTTCTTTTTCTTTAAAAGTATACAGCCTCGTGTATGTGAACAGTAACATGCTAAAATGATTAGTAAAAATCCCAATTTCATAAAATACAGAGCGTAGGAAGACAAAGAAGAATTCAGATAAGATAAAGATTGTCCATGAGCCTCAGCCTATTTCAAAGTTTTTCAGAAGCAGGGACCTGTGGAGATACTTCTCTGTGTGCACACACTTCTTCATTCTCACACTAGACTAATAAGGTCTTAGAGCACCTTAATGAACTGTTTCTTTAACACTGAAGTAAAAGGAAAAGAAAATAACATTAATATTTCAGTACCTAAACAGGGACAATATGACTTGTCAGGTTAAGTTTGAAGAAGATAGGTCTTAAATAACCAGTGTAGGAGCTATTTAGGAGCTAATTGTAGAGGAGTTCTGTGTTGAATTGCATTTATCAGCTTACTTGCCACAGGCCTTTATTCCTTATAAGAATTATTCCCTATATAGAGATGCTTATATCACACCTGCTGTGTGGAATTTATATTCAAAGCTGAATGTATGCAGCTGTATGAGTGTTTGTGTGTGCACGTGTGTGCACACTGAATTCCATAAAGAAAAATAAAAGCAAATATAATCATTCAGGATTCAAGATTGAAAAGAAAAGTGGAGAATCTATATAAAAGGAGCATGATAATTAGTGTCAACACTAAAAATATTGCAGTAAATCTTTAGAATTTTTATCCCCATCTTAATCAGGAATTTAGAACAAGTACTGAAAGACAGCAGAATGGTCTTATAAACTACAAAAAATTACACAGTAAAAAATGGAACTGGAAAGATCTTCTTGCTCAATAGATACTTTTTGTGGACAGAATATTTGCATTTTATACATCAACATGGTGGCTGGACATGTGTATACACCTTACTGCAAAAGACAAGTATAGGAGAAGTTCGTGTTAATTAACATACAATTTCATACAAAATTACAAAATGTGTTACTTAGCATTCATATACAAATTGCAGTAACACTTCCCCACATTTCTCATTACTATTTAGAACATGTTGCAGTCAGACATAACAACTGTGGGGAGGAGACAGAGTCACTGACAGGTACATGAAGAAAAATATTTTTGGCAGACTTTATCAAATCTGTGTTACAGCTTCACAGCAGCGGATGAGATCACAATGTGCTAATGTCTGTACCAACTGATGATTTGCCATCTCACTTTCCTCCTCCTAGCACCTGACCTACTTTACACCACTTTACCCTGTCAGGCTTGTATAGAGTACCTGAAATAAATGCTTTGTTTGTAAACAACTAATTTATAAATGACAAAGAGTTAATATGGCTAAAGGATTATTTACATAATCTTTGTTTCTTCTTAGTAGAAAATGAGGACCTCAAAATAGAAAATTTAAACTGAAAGAAAAAAGAAGTAAATGAGAAAAACTGGAAAATTATATCTGCCTTTTAGGAAGCCAAGTGCAGCAGATGATATAAATGTGTAATTATAAACAAATATCTTCACAAAAATGATGTGAAATGGTTAAAATATTACACACAGTACACATTCAGAAAAAAAAAATTAAAAACCAATCAAATGAATAGTTATTAGCTACTTTATGTTCTCTCTACTCTTTTACCCACAGTCATGTTACTATTATTGCAGTTATCGCATATCACAAATTACAGACCAACTCTGATATTTGCTACCATAGAATTACTGCCTTGGGGAGTGCCAAGTTTTCTGCCATCAGCATTCAGGACACTGCCTTTGTGAGGATAACAAAAGCAGGCAATCAACAATGTAGAAAAACTGCAGAGAATTATACCATAAAACATGCTACTTCCAAGCTATTATAAAATCCAAGCCTGTACTTAAACGTTATGAAGTTTCAGGTTCCTAAGTGTGTGGCGCTCACAGCACTAAGAGGCACTCTCAGGAGTCCATTTACAGGTGCACATGGCAGGCACCCTCGAGATGACTTTACATACCAAAGCTGCATGACCAAGGAAGAGAACCACTGAGATGGAGCTGATATGCCCTGCTGGAAATTTTAACTTCTGAGCTGAAGCAACACAGTCATTCTCCTTTTTAATTTGTTGGCATGGGTTGAGAGAAATGATCAAGTGCTACCAACAGCTCTTGAAGTACTCTTTGCCCTAGGGCTGGTGAGGAAGTGAGGTGAGTTTTTGAGAGGCTGAAGTGACAGAGACATAGTCTTGTGACTAAGGGCCTTGGAAACCCAAGACAGCAGCTGGCCCTGTGTAAGACTGGCTCTTCAGTGCTGTTCTTAAAGCAAAATATCCCATGTTTATTTGGACTTAATAAATCTTGTGGAAGACAGATAAGACTTCCAAAAAAATGTGCAGTTTCAGGCCAACAGCTGTGTAGAAGATAAAGTCCACAGTCCTATGAATCTCCAAACTTGAAAATGAATCCCAGTAGCAGGGAAGGGAAAGGAAGGGAAGGGAAGCTTTGATTATTAAACAGAAAACTGTGTTTTGACTTACCAGTAAAAAACCTGTGGAACTCTGGAGAAAAAGGATAATTTTTCTCAAAGCATTTGCGTATCAAAAATTATTATTTCATCCAGCAGATTTCATTTCGGAATGTATCTACAGAGTGATGCAGAGTAGTAATGTGATGTAGTCTGTTTTTCTGTGAAGCAGCAGTCAAGGACTTCTTTCACAAGCCACACTCATCTTGCACACAGTGTGGGAGAGTGTGAGGAGTGAGGCACTATGCAGAGATGAGTAAATGGCATTTGAAACTGGTTCCAGAGCTAGGATTATCCTGTGGTTTTGCCTTTTACTACTTTATATGTGGCAGATTTCATAAGAAATGTATGTAGTACATTTCAATACTTCAAATTAATAAACAACTATACTTTTGTGGTGAGTTCAGTCTAAACATTGTTGGGAGAGAGAGAGTGGGGTTTTGCTTTCTTCAGAAATTATGAGAATAATTTCTTTCTATTTTTTTCTGCCATTGTCACAACCTACATTATTAAGAAATAACTATTCTGGATAGTGGAATGAAAAGAAGAAATACTCCCTCTCTGAGGGTAATGGTTGCTATTAAACCTAAAACCCCAGAGCAATGTGAAGGTCTGGGATGGTAATGTAATATAATCACTATATCTCTCCTAATGTTTAAGCAGTGATTTTCATGTGTTCAAACCAGCCCTGAATTGTTTCAATATCTGCCACATTACTATGGTTTGGACAACTACATGCCTTAATGACCAAGTCTCTGACTTGTAATTTACAACTCCTTACCTCCTGTGAGTGGGATTCAGCTGCCTCAAGTAAGTACAGACGTCTGTGTGTGACTAAGTATTACACATATATATCTTGCCAGTCTACTCCTCCCCCATTCCCAAAGCTCACTTCATGTTTAAACCCATCTGTAGAATCGAGATGTAAAGTTTTATGTACTGCTTATGATGAGGGTTTGGCTTCTGAAATGTGGCATGTTGGATATACCAGGTGTACTGGACACCTAGCTATTGATGAAAAGTCTTCAGAAGGAATACAGTGATTTGAATTTCTGCCAGTGAGAGTCACACTTGGTAAAGTTGGCTTTAACACTCACAGATGACTGTGTCTTTATGACATTTCTGTTGTCCAGTAGTGGTTTGATTAATTTTTCAGGCTTCGTAAGGAAAAATTCTTTTGCGGGAGCTTGGCCTCTGTTTCCTAAAGTTTCACGGAACAAAGACCACTTCACATCTGATTAGGGCATAAATGCAATATAAATTAATATAGCTGTTTCATTCCCTACGTATCCACTTATTTGGAATCAGTAGACTTAGATCCTTCTTTCACAAGAAGCACAATTAGCATTCATTAACAAAACACTAGAAACATAGGACATGGGAGTTTGGCTTCTGAAACCAATGGCAGTTTTGCCATTAATTCCAAGAGGCACAATTTTTGTTGCTACGCTAGTGACTGTTGATTGCCTTCCAGAACATAGTGGTGCAATTTTATACCACACTACAGTGTGGGGTATTGGGCAGAGGCCCACCTCTGTGGCCCACTTGTTCCTACAGCTCTGAATAAATTGACAGGAGGAAAGACTGAACTGTCTTTGACTTGAAAATCATGCTTACTGGCAGGTTATGATGTCCCTGACTAAGTACCTGGAATGATGACTACTCAAACTGGTGTTCCCTGAACTGAACTTCTTTTCAGATTTCAGTCTGTAATTAGTAACTTCTGTGATGTTTTTGAAGCTTCCTTTCTAAAGACAATTTTGGTGAATTCTTCTGACATGCCCTTGCTATACATGAAATTTGGTGAGGAATTTCCTCACTGAGAAGCAAAAGCTGAACATGTCTGTGCTCCAAAATTTCCTTACATCAAAGGTGTAGGCACTCAAGAACAGTTATAAGCAAGGTGGAAAATCCTTAAGAAGCAAAGGAACAGAAGTTTTCTGAGATTCTTCATTCAAGTTCATTCTTATGGAGCTTCATAACCGTATGGAATTTAGACATACATCAGGTATTTACTCCTATACTAGACTTTGCTTTCTGTGGGAATGTAGCCCTGGCCTGGGAGTCTAAAGGAAGCCTTCAACTCTGCATTGTCAGTGTTTGAGTAGGAATGTCTCCAACTTCTGTTCCGCAGCCTTATCATGATACCCTGCTTTATCAGTGCAGCCATAGAACATGTAGTCATGATGACTTTCTACTTTGGAATTTCTCATAAGAGGAAGAATCAAGGAAGTAGTTCTTCTATTTCTGGTGCCCATGCACTAAGGTTGAAATCCAAAACTAACTCCTTGTTGTATGCTACTTTTAACAGCTTGAAAAACATTTGTCCTAAATAGTTTCTTCTCTTTCTCCTTAAAAGAAAATAAAAAAACCCGCCTGTGTCTCAGATTTTTAGAAAAACTTACTGTTTGGCTTTTGTCCTAATCTTTTACCATTTGAAACTTGGCAGGTAGCAAAACAGGGCTATTCTAAATGCCAAATTAATTTCTTATATGTACAGAACATGTAATGTCTGAAATGGACTGGTGTGCAAGTAGAGATGCTTTTTGACATTCTGTTGGTCCTAGGTGACAGCTTGGTAATAAAAAATCATAGAAGCCAAATTTATTTAAGTCAGCTTTTTTATCAAACACCTTTTAGAGTTAAAAAAAATAAGCAAACCAAAACCTTTAAATAACAACAATAGTTTGTTGGAACCAGAAAACATTTATTGTTACAAATAGGGTATCTAAAAGGAAATTAGGTGCTGCCTTCAATATCGATGTAACACTCAGATGTAATAAAATTGCTGAGCTCATATAATAAAATTTATGGAACTAAGGTGAATTCAATTTATTTGAATATAGTCAGTTATGTTTTTGTTTATTCCCATGGCAGATGTTTAATTTACAAACCAGGCAATTACTACATCTCTTCCAAACAAATAAGAACAGATTAATCAAACGTTCACATCAGTTTTTATGCTTATCATTAGTTTTATTATATGCCATGAATATTCAGTCTTAAGAAAAATCTATCATTACGATACCTGGAAAACTTGAAAATTATGTTTTGTATTTTCAAATGGTGTTTGAAAAAGCTGCTAGTGTGTTTCTATGAGCTGGGTTTATATGTTAATAAAGATTGCTCAGATATCTTTCTGATGCTTCACACAGATTAGTTTTGCCTTCACAACAGTTTAGTATTCATGTGTCCAACTTTGTTATATTTTTCTTATATAAATAAAAGAATTTTAGTTTCCCTTTCAGAGAGAACTCTTGAGACCAAAGTGTTTTTTTTTTTTAACAAGATAAAGCAAACCTACCTAAAAAATATCTCTTTCTCTGCCAAAACAAGTAACCCCCTAAATATTTGTCTTGAATTTTCGGGTAAAATCAGTGTCATCCAGCTGGCCTTTGGCTTGCTTCAAGTTTCCTGGAACATATTCCGTAGTAGAAGGAATTCATTCTATCAGCAGAGATGCTATGTTGCATGCTGCACATTTGTTATAAATGCACTTTGGCTGATGGATAAGAAGCTATTACTCAGCAGTTTAGTGTTGGGTTTTTTGGGGGTTTTTTTGGTGGTTTTTTTTTTTTATTGCTAAACTTACAGGCATGTCATAAGCAAAAACATAGTGCTTACAATGGAAAGTGTGTGCAATCACACACATATATACATGAGCACAGACATGCCCTAGAAAGAGAAGTTATCCCCTGTCTCATTTTCTTTAAATGAATTACAGTTTGCTGAGTTTTATATTAGAAGAACAGGAAATAAGCTTCAGTTTCTTCTCCAAATTCCTATGATATACATCATTTGCTTCAACCAATTAGACAATGTGTCATTTTCATTAATTGCCAAACTAAGAGAAGGTTTTAGAGTTAGATCAATTTATTAAGATGAATTCTTGTGGGAATATTCTCAGTAGGAGTATGGTTTGCAGTGTAAGATGTATGAAATATAAAAGATTTTACTGGAAAACAAACATCTACTGTTAAAGGTGATTGCTGCTGTAAAAAATTAGTCTTTATCCACTTGGTTGATAAAAAAGCTCTTTGTTGACAATGACACTCTCCAGACAGTAACAGAACAGCTTCTGCTTCCTCTTCATTAGTTTCAGTACAAATTTGTTTAGAAACTCTAGCTTTAAAAACAATTTCATAATAAACTTGTGTCACCTTGTTATATAGCCTTTGTATCTATAACATTACAAGATTATTTGGATGTGAAAATTAAATCTGTTGTCTTTTCTTACCTCCGACGTTCTAAGTAGAATTTCTAAGACATTTGCCACTAGAAAAACACAAATAAAAGGGTGCTTTCTGCATAAGAAGCATTGAAACATGCTGCTCAGGGAAGTGGTTGAGTCGCCATTCTTGGAGGTGTTTAAAAAGGGGTGTAGACGTAGCACTTAGAGACATGTTTTAGTGGTGAAATTGGCAGTAATAGGTTTGTGGTTGGACTTAATGTTAAGGCCTTTTCTGCTCTAATGATTCTATGATTCTATTCTATGATTTACACAATATACCTTGAACATAGCTGCACAATATAACATTTATGTATTCTTCCCGGAGAGAATATAGTTGGTTGAAGTGATTTTCTTCTGTAAAATGAAACCTGTGGATATCCAAGGTAACAAACTCCTGCCGATTCTTACGGAAACCCTCCTTCTTCCTCTAAAAGTTCCAACAAATAATTTTTCAATTTCACAGATAATTTCACAGTGAGGAAGGTATCTTCTTAACAATATATCTTGATGTTGAGCTATAGATCTGGAACATTAGGACCACATTATGCAAATAGCCATAACTTCAAAAAGGAGGAACTGTGCTGATAAACGAGTGCAAATAACCATTGGATTTCCTCTGGAACAAAGTAAACCACTCTAATGAGAAACAGTTCATTGGTAATTTAATTTTCAGTAGGTAGTAGTATGTGAGTACATTTAAATCATACAGCATGCTTTCTGAGAGCAAGTACATATTATTCTATATGATAAAAAAGTATATATGCAAACTGACAGATTGGAATGTGTAAAAGATTATATAAGAACATAGACAAAAATCTCACCACAAATAATGCCAAGTCACAGTGTGAGACTGAACTGGGAGGGATAAATATTGATCAGCAACTTTTTTCCACAACTCACTGCTAATTATTTTAATACTACAACCAATCCCATAGTTTCAGTCTGTTTCCATGGTATCTGAGCCTCTGAACACTATAAAAATGATCAATTACCTGGAATGTTTTAATGAACAAGATGAAGAGGTTGCAAAGTTAAGCGCTCCGGTCAAGAAATTAACAGTCAAGGTTGCTTGCACAATCTTAACTCTTGCCCTTTATGAGTATATATTATAGGCTTTACCTGCAGATTGTTTCTTAATGCATTTCATGGTTTCCTCCATGTTGTAGTTTAGGCTTCTGCAGTGATAATATGCTATCTATTGAACCAGCTATTTTCGGGTTTTTTTTCCTTGTAATTTGCTCTCAGTTTTCTTCCTCTTAAGACTTGATTAAAGCACTGGACTGCATTATATTCACAAATCTTTTTTTCAATTATTTATTCAAAAAATCTTTCTTTAGAATGTAGACAGCAGATTTAGCTATGGAACTTCATTAATGTAATGGTCAGAGGTAGTGCCACATTTTTTCCTACATAGTATCCATCTGCTTATACATCCAAGGAACGTGCTAGTCCCTGCAGCATGTCATTGCCAGGGAGCAAAGAGGTTACTCACCTGCAGCAAATATACTCTATATAGAGTGATGTATCAGCAATGAAAAGAGAAAGAAAGAATAAAAACGCAAAACCACATTCTGATCAGTATAAAGGTCTTCTCTGTTCTGTCCAAAGAAAGAACTCTGATTTAATTTTATGTATATTGAGCTTTATCCCAGATGACTCAAATCAGTGTAAGATTTTTTAATCGAAAGGGTCAGCTGTATGGTTAACTCTTTGGGGAAAGACTGCAGTCTGTAAAATGATTTTCATTAAAACAGTTTAATGACCTGTGCAACCCGAAACCTTACAATCTTTTCAAATTTCTCTCTGGTTCCATCTAGTCCCCTTCACAACAGGGGGTTTGATACTGCAGCAATAGTTCATGTTTTTCTCTTGCTGATGTGCTATG
Organism: Ceryle rudis; assembly: GCA_033439905.1. Taxonomy (NCBI): domain Eukaryota; kingdom Metazoa; phylum Chordata; class Aves; order Coraciiformes; family Cerylidae; genus Ceryle; species Ceryle rudis. Next base: position 56,139 of record JAAGNO010006803.1, read on the forward strand.
CAGGGCTCATCAGGAGCAGGATGGACATATAAAGCGAGTTTCTAGATAGTGCCAGTCAGTGTAGTGTCTTAAAGTATGTGGAGCTCTAAGAAATGCTCTATACAGAGCAGAACAAATGTTTTATAATCTCTACTTTTTCCTCTGGAGATCAGAAAAAATATTTCATTGCTGTAGTGCTCACTGGAGGATGTTTGCAATGTTATTACTGCTGTGGCTAGTTTTACACTGGGTAATGCTTGTTAGCATTCCTTGACTGCAGATCACAATACAGACCACGGTGCTTAAAACCAGAATCATTTAATGACTGACAAATATGAGTAAGGAAATTTCATTCCACTATGGCTCACAAGATGCTGATACTGAGACAACTCTTCCAACCATCATGTATGTTTTCTTCTAAAGATCTTGTTGAAAATGAATATAGGAAAATTTATTAAACTGTGACACAGGTTTCCACTTCCCCACCAAAGGCACTTCATAGAAGACAAGCTGCATCTTTCTCATTAAAATTTGTGAACAATCATAAGGCAAGCGAGAAAAAACCAAACAGCTCTTTTCATGGCTCTGTGTAGCAAGATCTCTCAACAAGCTGAACCCCAGAGCAGCTGCCAGGTATCCGGTCTGGCTGCTGCCCTGTCCACCTGCTCTCTGCTCTGTACCAGGCTCCCGCTGACTGGCTCACAAAGAAATGGTCAGGTGTTTTCTGCCTGCTGGCCTGACCACATGTTGGATGCCAGCTACCAGGTTCCTGCTGCCGTGTTCACCTGCTGGCATCGTGCTGCTTTCCTGATGCCCCAAATCCCCTGCTGAGCAGCAGGTGGTATCCTTTCACCCTGTTCACCTTTCTGTAAATTTCTTTTCAAATGCATGACTCTGCATTTTATACACATGCACACATACACACACATCTTTTCTGCTCCTCTGCCTGCTTTTTTCCTGTCCATGAATTTGTTTGAATAAGCTGCTGTAGGGCAGCAGGTTCCATTTAATATCCCAGCTGCACACTGACATTATCACATGTGTCAGTTTGTAAGCACACCTCCAGTAACTGTTGCTGAGACAGCAGGTTTGGCTGTGAGATTCAGCAAACCCTGTGATTCTTTTTAGACAAGAGTTTCAGAGGCAATGTTTTGAGGACTTGTAGTTTTTTGGTTCCCTGTAGAATCCAAAAACACCTCTGGGATATTTCACTTTGTGTAGCTCAGGATAGAGATTTATCCTATGAACATAGGTATTTAGAAAGGAAATTAAAGCAAACTAAAACAGATCTCAGTGAGCAAGTCAATGCTTTTTTTTATTATTTTATTTTTTATTTTTTTATTTCTGACAAAATAAATAAAAACCCCACACATACAACCCACTGTGTTCCACAGACCAGTGCACATTATCAAGTTGAATGGCCTTTATCCAGAGAAGCTACATCCTACTGTGAAAGCAGGAATAGATTTAAACTTCTCCTGCTGTGAACACAATTCTATGTGAAGTGATAAACGTGCGAAGAAGCAAAGCAGTGTTAATGTAAGGTATGGAGCTCGAATATGAGTGTTAACATTAGACTCACTGTTCTTCCTTTGTATGAAATCTGAGTAAAGTCATCTTTGCTGGAGCATTAATACAATCATAAAATCATTTAGGGTGGAAAATACCTTTAAGATTATCACGTCCAACCCAGCATTGCCAGGTCCACCACTAAACCATGTCCCTAAGTGCCACATCTACATCTCTTAAATACCTCCAGGGATGGTGAATCCACCACTTCCCTGGGCAGCCTGTTCCAATGCTTTATAACTCTTTCAGTGAAGAAATTTTTCCTCATACCCAGCTTAAACCTCCCCTAGTGCAACTGGAGACCCTTGACTCTTGTCCTATTGCATGTTACTTGTGAGAAGAGATCTACACCCACCTCACTACAACCTCCTTTCAGGTAGTTGTAGAGAGCAGTAAGATCTCCCCACAGCCTCCTGTTCTCCAGACTAAACCACACCAGTTCTCTCAGCTGTTCCTTATAAGACTTGTGATCTACACCCCTCACCAACTTCACTGCTCTTCTTTGGACACATTCCAGCATGTCAGTGTCTTTCTTGTAGTGAGGTGCCCAAAACTGAACCCAGTATTTGAGGTGCAGCCTCACCAGTGTCAAATACAGGGGTAAAATCACTTCCCTAGTCCTATGCAACTAACATGTTGCACAGCCTTCTGTGGATGAAATGAACAACCCTTATGATTAACACAGTAAAAATACTGTTGTACTAAAATGTACTGTTTATGTTGTGAGAGATACCATAGGGCCCAAAGCCAGACTTGCTTCACGTGACACGTGCACAACTACACCACATATTCTGTAGAAATAGGTCTCTTTGTAGAGTGAAATACTATTGAACATGACAGAGTAAGCAGTGGGAACCATATTCAAAAGCTAGATATGGGAGAATATTTAACACTGGGCTGCAATATGTATAATATTCCGGGCTGCTTGTAAATATGATTGTTTTCAGATACAAAGCTTAAGATGCACATTAGGAGATTAGTACTTTGGCTGTCTGGACATTACTGTAATTTCTGATAAGAACCAACTGAATTAACTTGAGATTTCTAGTGTATCTAAAGCCACCAGAATGGTTAGAAAAGCTTTAAAGGGCACAGCAAGCACAGACAATTTATAAAATTAGACCAGACTTAAAGTAAGAAATATCTTTGATTCTATTTGTTGGGCTGCTTCTTTGTTTGTTTGTTTGCTTTGGGTTTTTTATTAGTGCTCTGGGTTTTTTCTATGACCAACTGCGTGAAGAGGTTTCATAGATACTATATTTACTGGTAATCAAATAGACTTGTTCACACATTGCAAGTTCCTGCCAAGCCTGAAGAAAAATCCACCTACTCTTGTGGAATTTTGTAGTATGGACACAAATAATGATCACAGCCTTGACTTGGTGGTTAGGCTGCAAGAGTCAAATTTATGATGATCTCAGAGCCAATAACAAGTAGTTTTGCACAAAGAGTTATCACTGTGTGTAAATAGTCCTTGGAAGATGTTACATGTGGATCAGAAAAAGAAGAGTAAAGTGCAAAGTTGCAAGAAATGTCATGGCCATGTGCTGAGTCAAGCAGCCAATACTTGTCTATGCCTGGGCTGCTTTCCATTTCTGCAAGTACAAACACTATGGCTGTGGCCTTAAGATGCCCTGTTGTGAATGTAGGCAGTACTACTTAAGCCCCTCTTAGCTTAAGAATGGGAAGCTCTGTAACCACTCTGAATTGGTATCTGTGTCTGACAGATTTGTTTACAGGTGTTTTACAAGCCAAAATTCACCTAGAGTTCAGAAGCAGCTGCTTTAGTCAGGTAAAGACAGATTACTGCTTTAATATCTAGGGCAATAGGATCATTACCCTTAGTCTTATCACTACAGGCCCTGCTAAAAAGACTGTCCCCATCTTCTTATAGGCTCCTTTTAAGCACTGAAACACCACAATAAGGTCTCCCTGGAGCCTTCTCCAAACTGAATAAGCCAAACAGTCTCAGCCTTTCTTCATATGAGATGAATTCATATTCACTGATCATCTTTGTGGCCCTCCTCTGGACCTGCTCCAACAGGACCATGACTTCTGCTGAGGACTCTAGAGCTTTAATTACAGTACTGCCAGTGGGGTCTCACTGGGGTTGAGTAGGGCAGCAGAAACACCTCTCTTGACCTTCTGGGCATGTTTCTTTTCATGTAGCCCAGGACACAGTTAACTTTCTGGGATGTGGGCACACATTACCAGCTCATGTCTAGCTTTTCATCCACCAATACCCCCAAGTCCTTCTTTACAAGGCTGCTCTCAATCTCTTCATCCCCCAGTCTGTATTGTTGCCTCAACCCAGGTGCAGGACCTTGCACTTGGCCTTGAACCTCGTAAGGTTCACATGGGCCCAATTCTCAAGCTTGTACAGGTCCCTCAGGATGCCATTCCATCTCCTAGGCAAAGGAAGTGACTACACACCTATGTTCTGCTGCCTGTACCAAGTGTATATGGTTTATTGTTAGATATAAATTAAATTTCCAAGCAGTAATTTAAAAAGGAAAAATAACCCCAAAACCTCTATTACTGCTATTATACATTAGAAATAACTCTTTTCAGAGTTTTTGAGTTCAGAATTCAGCCTTTTTCATTTGAATCTTAAATTTGCAGAAGCAATTTTATATACTACTACTTGCATATACTCACCTCCTCTTATATTGGCTGATAGTAAGGAAAGATTACTGGCTGCTTAGAATGTGTCTAATTAATGACCTCATTTTAATTTATGACTCCAAAATTGTGAACAGAAAAAGCATGAAACAACCCCTAAGCAAATGACCTTGAAATTTCCACATGACACGTGCATACATGCATACAGTAAAGACTAGGTATCCTGATCTTGCTTCTGTTAAAGCCCCCTATTGCACATGTGTTGGTGATTCTGTACACAACAGAAATGATGCAGTGGATCCTTAAATATTAATGAGAGCTAGCTGTTAGGGTACCTTGCTGCAGTACCTCACTTTGGCTCCACAGATACAGAGAGGAATTAGATTTGAAAACAGACATGAGCTGATGAAAATCAAAACAACGTCTCCATGCTGCCCCCACATACCAAAATATCTACTTGTAACATGTTATTCTAGTTTTTTAAATTCCCTAGCTAAGCATGCAATCTTACTTGCTATTGATTACTAATATCACTTGACTTTTTTTCTGTTTTAACTGTGAAATAATAAAATATATTTAAAAAATAAATAGTTTCAGAGTGGTCCAGAATTCACATCTCTGTTCATGCTCCCTGTTCATCTCTGT
>JAAGNO010006804.1:0-13426 GCA_033439905.1 Ceryle rudis
CTCCTGTTTTGCTAATCTGGTGGTAACTTCTCTAGTGCAAACAGACATAGGGCGCTAGGACTGTCTACAGTGTCCCCAAACCTGGATACGCACCTCCCCATTGCTGACAGCTTCAGTTCGTTGTTTGCTTGGTGAGTCACTTCCCTTTTTGTGATTAAGTTGTCCTACAAAGTTTTGGGTTGTGCCCCTCATCTGCCACTGACTGGCAGGGTTTCTGACTGGACTTGTCCCCCACCTGATCTCTCACAGCCACAAGGTGAAGGAGGTGGCTTTGGAAACCCATAGGGAAGAGGGCAAGTCCAGCAAGCCAGTGATCAGCACCTTGTCCTCCCAGCCCGTGTGATGCTGGATCCTCTCTGCCATAAATGACCAGGAGTCCACGTTTTTGACCTGTGAGTGTTGCAGATGGGGAAGCACCAGTGTTGGGTCCACCAGCTCAGCACAGCCAGCTAGCTGCAACCAGTGCTCTCCCACACACGGTGGCTGAAGCACAGTCCATTTCTCTTCCTCAAACATTCCTCCTCGCGCTGCAAAATCCTGCTTCCTTAAAGCCTTCGGGGTTAATGTGAAGACCCACTTTTGTCCCCCCTACTCTGCTGTGCTGCAGGGATTGCCACAGGCAGCCAGTCCCTTCCCAGAACCATCACACATGGGCTTCTGCATCGCTTACCTTCTGCAGGGGTCTGAGCATGCTGTGCTTTGGTAGCCTCATCTTGTTGCGGCTCTGAGTTCAAGCCCAACAAACGCCACAGTTAGAACAAGGTTGGTTGCTCGCTACGAACCCTGCAAAGCAACGCCTTGTCCAGTTTTGTTCAAGGGAGGTTTAAGACTGGAACTTCTGGAGTTGTCACTGCTGAGCTGAGTAGAGGTGTATGTCCAGGCTGGTGTTTTGTCCCTTGACCTCTTGCATGCTGAATCATAACACTCAGTGGAGATGGACATGAGCAGCAAGAGGGCAGCTTCTGCCTGCTCCAGCAGCACAAGGCAAGTGGCTGTGGGGGTATCACTGAGCTGTGGTGCCCTGGAGCCAAAGGGAAGGGCTGCAGCAAGGGTGTGAACCTTGTTGGGTAACAGAGTCCTCCCGGTGACAAAGCCAGGGAAGAACTGATTTCAGCAGTTCCACAGGTCACAGAAGTTGATATTCTTTTCCTATAAGAAGCTGCCTAATTTTTACCAATTGTCATAAGCTAAATGCGTAAGTTCATTATCTAGTTGCAGATTTCCCTGCTCGCTGCAGGGGGGGTTAGACTAGGTGACCTTCAAAGGTCCCTTCCAAGCCAAACCATTCTATGATTCTATGAATATGCTTTCTCTTGCACTACAGGAACATCAGCCACAGCTCTTCTGTAGCAGTGTGAACTTCTGATTTCCCCTTTGGGACAGAAAAGGGCATTTCTCAAAGTCACAGCTTCACTTGCAGCCATGCTGCGGGTTGTGCACCTGGGTTTGGTCCCCACTTGTGAGCTGTTGACTCTGGAGGGAGCAATTTAGCTTCAAGGACTGCAGGGCTCTACTTGACCATAACACAGCATTTCTGAGGGTGTGGGTCTTCCTGGGACAGTTTCCTTCCCTACTGAGCAATAACACAGTCATGTCCAGATTTGTGAAATTACGGAAGTGGAAACCACAGGGAGAATAACTGACTAGTTGAGGAAATTTGATTAAGATGTTGGACGCATCCTTGGGAGAGGAGATAGGGGCAAGTGTAGATGTTTCCAAGGAAGAGTCAAAGCACTTCTCTTTCCAGGACAGCTGCCTACCTTGTGGTCAGTGCTCTGACAGCACTAGCTCAGACTGGCAATTTGGAGAGAATTTCTAGCCTGTATTTGGGAGGAGGAGATGTGCTACTTCTTTGTCTGGTGGGAGCAGATAGTCGATCAAGCTTATTCCCTGGGTCAGAGCAACCTCCAGCTGATGCCTGTCCCAGCTCCCAGGCTGCCCAAAAGAACTGCTCTCAAAGAGGGGGGTCCAGGGCTCCCAAAAGAAAAGGGAAGGGCAGGCTCTTGGCCCATAAACCAGCATAAACAAGCTCCAAGCAGAAGCCTTTGGCCTGAATTGTATCTCATGACCTCTGCCGTGATCCATCTCTTGCACAGCCAGAACTTACTTGCAGGGGCTGGATCTGTGTTTCCTTGTACACACAAGGGTACGCTCTCATGACCATCCCTACTAGCTGGTTCCTGCTCTGCCTTTATGCTGGGTTTTTTGAGGCAAAGGATATTTTTAAGGGCTTAATGTTTAATCTGCATCCTACTAACCAGAAGAACTTTCAGAGGTTAAACAAGATTGGGAGATGGCTACAAAAAGGTCCTCTTCATTTCCAGGGTCCATGTGCCTCCACCGTGGGAGGTTTTCAGAAGCACAGGGATGTGAAATCCAGCCCCTTGCTGGGGCTGGTGAAAGGCACAGTGATGAACAACCACCTCCAGGGCAGAAGAGTTGCACTGCAAGCATGAGAAAGAGGGAGAATTAGAAAGTTTAGAATTCCTGGGCAGTGTTTTTGCAGAAACACGCTGCTCTTGGCAGCATGGGAGCAGATGTGTTCAGCAGCAAGCCCCCTGTGGCCCTGGGCACTGCCACAGCTACACTTCCCCCCCCCCCCCCATCCTGCCAAGGCTGTGCGACCAGCTCTGTCCCTCCTGTCCTCAGGTGTCAGCTCAGGGTCGCTCCTCTCCCAGGGCTGTGTGACTAAGGATTGTCCAGCAGATCCTATTTGAAACCTGGAGCCAGCTGGTGTCCTCTCTGAGTAGTGACTGCCCTGGCCTCAAACAATCCCCAGTGTTTTGTCTGAAGGACCTTACCTAGAACAAATCTTCCCAGCTGCTGGCTGCTCACAGTTGCTGAGACAACCATGGAAGGGACCTGTCCTGAAATCCCCTGGAGGGCAAAAATCTCTGTCCCAGTCAGAGATTCTTGCTGCCTCTCCCACAGAACACCCTCCATCTGGATTCAGACTGGGTGGTCCCCAGGTGAGGTCCAGAGCCTTGGGCTGCTGCCCCCCATGCAGCCGCCCCAGCAGGGAGCTCCTTGCCCATGTCTCCCAGCAAGTGGACGGCAAAGAACCGAGTGCCATAGACTGCAAAGGCAGCTCCAGCACACAGCAGCTTTTCTGCACATGCGGAAATGGGGAGGGTCGGGCCACAAGGATGAGAAGGGCCCTGGGAGAAAGCAATAGCTTGGGTGAGCATGGTGCCCGTGCATCAGCAAATATTACTAATACCCGTGTAGTACAGGCGTTCTTAAATAATGAGCTATTCCGGAGCTCAGGCTGCCCCGTGTGATCCTGACTGTGTCAGCTGATGGGAAAAAAAAAATCTCTTTATGGAAGAAATGGCATGTTCCTCAGAAAGGGCCACGACTGTGCACCTCACCCCTCTCCTCTGTGCTCAGCCAGCTCGGAGCCAATGCCACAGAAGGGATGGGGTGAGGACAGAGAGATGTCAAGGCCTGGAGAGAGGATGGAGGACAGACCAAGCTCAGCTTTGGCTTGAGATTATTTGGCTCACTGGAGACTTAACTCCCTGGCCTTAGCTAAAGAGTTGGGACCTAACCACTGCCCCCTGTTTTGCAGGGAGGTGTCCTCCCTTTCTCAACACATGCTGGGGGTATCCAGCCACTTTCCCCTCTGGGGACAGGAGGGTTGTCAAGATGGAGAGTCCAGTGAAGGGCCAGGCTGTGGGGATGCCATGGGGACTGTGCTCATCCCTGTCTGTCCCTGGTTTCTGTTAGGGTCTAGAGGTGACAGTGTTTCCCTCTCTCAAAAGACAAAGGTGTCACAAAGGTGGATTTATTCCACACTGTAAACCCCCTTGGTTTATAACCCACTCAAAGCAGTGCTGGAAAACACACTGCTTCAGTACTTGTGTTGTCATCTGGGCTTTGTGCTGCGGCTTGTCCTTACCTCTGCCTTTCTGAACTGTGCCAGTAGATTTTGAAACCTAACAGTAAATAAAATACATAAAATCAGCTTCTTTTAATCTGCTCCACATATGCTGCCCCTTCAGTTCTGCACAATACTTACCAGACGTGGTAGAAAGAGGAACTGATTGTTTTCATGTGTCCCCCACATATTTCCACTGAGTCTCTTCTGCCTCTTCCCCTTTTCTGAGCCAATACCCCTGTGTGATCTTTTGTCATCCACACTCGCTCTTGCCATTTTCATCCACATCCGCTGAACTTTGCCATCTCAGCAGTGTCTTCTTCAAAACACGGTGGTTAATGTAGCTATGCCTCTGATCCCAGCAAAGAGTCCAAATTCAAGCTCTCCCTGCAGCCCTGAGGGGCCTGCTGAGCCCGTAACAGATGGCCAGCCTCAAAAGCACTAAGAGGCAGGGCTTTGGAAACCCTGGGAACATGGTCCAGATCTGCTGCTTCAGTGGCACTGAGGTGAGCACATCCATGCTGCAGGACCATGGTACACAGTAATTTCTTCTACCAAATACCATCTTTCCAGGGTATTTCACCCCTAAGGGCGGTGCATCTCCCGCCAACAGCAGTGGGCATGGCTGGACCCTGTCTTTGGCTGAGGCTTGGGGTGCACCTGTAATACAAACATAAAAGGACAGCAGGAACCTGCAGATAACTGACTGACTCCTTGCTCTGCTGAAATCTTGCTCTGGGCCCTTTGGAGGTTTCCAGATTTCCTTGTGTTTTTTTGCTAGGACAGCAAAATGTTCTGATGAAGACCATCTCTGACTAGGTGTGATAGAGCTTCCTCCAGAGGAGGTTTTTTTATGCCGTGCCCAGCATGGTCCAGGATAAGCATGGGCAGAGGAAACTCAGCACTGTTCCCTGCCCACCTCTGGCAGCCTGGAGAAAGGCTGTGACAGCCCCACGCTGCCACAGACCATGGTCCCACCTGGACCTGCCTCCACTTTCCTCAGCTGCAGCGGATGGAGACATTTGCTGCTCTTTCCCCTTCACTGTTCGTTCCCCTTTGCTGCCCAGTCTCCTTCACAAGCATGTGCAGAGCTGGCCCAGCCGCCCTGCTCTGGCAAATCCCAGCCTTGGGGCTGAGCCTGATGGTGAAATCTTGTGCTTTTTCTTTTGTCTCCTGCAAGGCTGCTCTAAAATACAGTCTTCAGGAGCTCTGGCTGCAAGCACCAGCACTTTTTCTCTGGACATTTAGAGGAGGAGGCAACACATGAAGCCAGAGACAGGGAAGACCTTGAAAGCTTCAGCCCACCCTGTCTCAGGACGTGAATTTTGCACAATGGGGGTTGTGATCATTTCCTCCAGCCCAAGAGGAACAGAAACTCTTCCCTTCCACCATCAGGGCCTGTGCTGCATCACTCCGGTCTTCCTCATTCCCGATGAGATGCTCATTCCTGATGAGGTGCCTTTGCTTTTGGAAAACAGGCACTGGGCTCCACAGCCCATTTGTCAACACAGCCCGGCAGGTACCGTGTGGCTGCTCGTCCCAGTGCAGGGCTCTGGGCAGCCTAGATAAGCAGATGTGTTCTTTACCCCCACAATTGTCCTATGGCTGCTGGTGCAGCGTCGGGTGTTGCAGGACATGAACTGCCTGCAAGAGAGATGTGAAACCCAGGAAACAGAAAAATGACTCTTAAAAAGGCTTTTGTGCCCTGCCAACAGCAGCTCTGGAGCCGGTTGGGCTTAGCACGCAGCTCCTGTTTCCCAGCAAACCCAGCAAGGAAATAATGACTTGAGAAGGAAAACACATTCCTTCTCCCTTTCAGTTTGTCTTTGCTAAAACAAAGTGATAACCGAGTGCTGTTTAATCTGGGTCGCCCACATTTCAGTTTGGGTGCTCCCAGGCAGCAAGGACACAGCTGGGAAAGCTGCTGGCAGAGCCAGCTGCCGCATCCTTCACCCGACAGCTTGGCAGGGAGGTGAGACTGTGAGGACACCATGTCCCATCATGAGATAATGGAGGCTGCCAGGGAGTGGAGTGTGGCACCCATGGAGCCCAACCTGGCAGAGTGATAGCAGGATGCTGCCATCATCCACACCCAGAAACACATCTGCAGGAAAACTGGACACCCCAACGCATGCACAGAACAGTTGTTGGGGACAATCTAACCCTGTTGTGGAAAATTTCTTCACCCAGTCAAAAATATTTTTTTTCTATACGTGTCAATCAAGCCCAGCAGAGATGAGTGTGCAGGAGGACACCATGCCAAATGACCCCCAGAAGAGAGGAGCTTTGGGGACTCCCAGCTGGTTGCCACCAAGCTGCCACCGGCACCAACACCAGCTCAATCTCATCTCTAGTTGTTGAGGGTTCCATAGGCATGAGAAGCCCAGAGCAAAGGCTGACACACACAGCACAGCATGGCACAGCAGCTGACCAGAGGCAACATCCTGGAGGTTATGCTCCATCAGAGTGCAGGAGCTGAGGCCAGAGGATCCAAATGTAGGGCAGCCATGCAGGAATACCTGAAAAGTGCCAGAGGGATTGAATTTCACTCTCTAACTGGCACTGGGGTGCTCTGAAGAGAGCTGAGCCAGGCAGGGAGAGAAAGGAGGGGAGGCTCCTGCCCTGGCACAGCTTGGAGCAGAAAGACAGTAATTTTTTTGGCCACCTCACTGCACAGCAGCAGCAGCTCTGCAGAAAGGCAGTGGCTCCTGTCAGCCACCCAAGGTTTTATTTCCCTCTCTGCCTGCCAGCTCTGCAGGCTGAGGGAGAGCTGGCAGCACGGAGGAGTAGGTTTGGGGGGGGGGCAGAGCCATGGCATTGTCTGAGTCCAGTAACAAAGGGTGGATTTGGGGCAGCCTGGCACATGGCTCCGAAGCAGCACCTATCCAGGCAGCAGAAAGCCTCTGCCCTCGCCATTCCTGGCAGAAACAAGCCCACATTTTCTCCCCAAAACTGAGCGTGGCATGAAGCAATGGCCTGAAATCATTCTTTTCCTCAGTGCCCTGTGGCCACCCATTCTCAACATCTGCCAGTGGCTTCATCCCCAAAAAGAGGTGGCTGCACAGCCAGAGTGAGGCACCCTGGGCTTTGACTTGCCCTGCCACATCCTGCCCCCAGTGCACCCCTCATCCTCAGTGCCTGCTGTTCCCTGGGCAGCTGCCTGCAAGGCAGCTGGGTCACCAGCTCCCAGGACCAGCAGGGAAACAGCGACAGGTGAGTCCCACCTGCATCCCGGGCTGGCTCCTGGGTCTCCCACATGGGATTGTGTCACCCTCACTGCAGGGAACGTAACAAACATCACTTGCTCCCATGAGTGGCTGGCAGGAAATTCCTACAGCTTAGAGGCTGTGGTGCTGGACCAACCTGTGCTTTGGGTCTACACTGCTCTGGGTGTCTCCACATAGGAGCACAGCCCCGTGTGCGGCTCCCTGCTACCGAGCATCTCTCCCTCTGCCTTCACTGGAGCTCGCTTCTGACAGGTCTGGCATCGAGGACAAGCTCTATAAACATAAACATGCGTGGTGCTTTACATGCTGAGCTGCTGGTCACTGCTGATTGAAGAGCTGTCACCATCAACTTCCAGCCCATGGGCGAGTAGCACTCTGCAGCCCCGTCTCACCAAGCATCTCTCCAAAACTGTCAATCCAGGACGTGTCAGCTGCTCCAGTCCCCCATTTGCAGACCAGCTGCCCAAAAACAGGCGTGGGGTTGCAGCAGAGAGTTTTGCCATGCTGGCTCTCAGTATTTGTCTTCAAGAGCTCCAAGATGCAGCACAGGTGCAGGCTTGGCATTGGGAAAACAATGTCAGCTCCTTCTAGCAATGCAAAGCAGGTGATCATAGAATCATAGAATCATCAATGTTGGACAAGACCTTTAAGATCAAGTCCAACCATTAACCATACTCTACCAAGTCCACCACTAAGCTGTGTCCCCAGGCACCACATCTAGGATCAAGGAACCAGTTCTTCTACAGCACTGCAGGTGCATCCAGCACTGCAAAGAGAGGGTTGCTGAAATGTGTGAGGAGTGGCTGGGGCATCCTACACAGAACCCAGACAGCACCCAAGAAATTCCTGCAATTTTGACGTGTCCACTTGACAGTAAAATTAGCCAGTCATGCCGTGTTGGAGAGAATTGCCCTACCAAGCAGCAGAAGCGGCGCCATGTGACTTCCACAAGTAACTATGGTAACCCAGAGCAAATAAATGCTATTTTCGAACCACAGCCAGAACCTCCTCATGGGAAGCCCTGGCTGATTCCCACTCCCACTTGAGTGCTGAGGTCCAGGCATGGATGCCCTGCAGAGGGAAGGATGAAGAAGACCAGCATAGCACGTGCTCCTGAAGAGGACCAGAAGCTCCTCCTGTTAGCCTCCTGGCATGTCAGGAAAAGAATGGGGGAAATAAACCCACAGCTTTTATCTGCACTGTCCCCAGGAGCTGAAGTAAATGCAGAAACAAGGGTCATTTCCCAACTGTGTTCACCAGCAAACATGGTATGAGAAGAGAAACATCAAAGGTTTTATATAGGGCAGCAAAGTCCTGGACAGAGAGATGAGAAGGGAACAAGGGTAGGGTAGGGTAGGGTAGGGTAGGGTAGGGTAGGGTAGGGTAGGGTAGGGTAGAGTTAGGGGCCCCTACTTTGCCTCATCAAGAAGTCTATCATGGGGTAGTGTCCCAGATAAGGAGTTAACAACAGCTCAGGATGGACATCAGTTAATTAAGACCCAAGTAAAGCAAGAGAAACATCCTTTGTAAATCGCCCAAGGTCCTGACCTCCTGGGAGATGGTGTCACCCCAGGGACTTGGGAAGTGGGGAGGAGCTGGAGAACAGTCCCTCCTGAGCCCCATGACTCTGGCCGTGTGATTTCAGAGAGACATCGCAGGAGGCACACTGAATGAGGAAATACTCTGTCTGAGTTTGCTCTGTTGTTGGCGAGGATTTGCTGCTGAGGCTGAGGGTGATGGGTCCCCTGCCAGCCCTCCTTTTCCCGTGCCTGCTCTTGGCACCAGCTCATCTCCACTGACCCCTTCAGACTCCCTTTCCCAGCCCTGGCCCAGAGCCTTCCCAGGCCTGTTGTGTGCCGAGCTGTGGGGCCCTGGGAGGTATACAGCATTTTAATACATTAACACCAAATCCCTCGGGAAGACCAGGTGTGGAGCAGCCCTGTCCTGCAGCAACGCCCCTCCATGCTAGCACCTCTGTGCCCAGACCTGCCAGAGGGGCAGGATGCTCCCAGCTGCCTTTCCAGCACCCTTCCAGCCCTGCCTCATAACGTGGGCAAAGCCACCAGCATCACTGCGACATTCAGAAACAGGAGCCTGGAGCAGGTATGAATCCCCAGGCAAAGAGCTGGTCCAGTCTGCTGAAACCTACTCAGGGTCAGGGCAGAGAAGCAGCCCCACTGTCCCCAAAAGCAGCATCAAGCAGCCTGTGGATGGCTTCTGCTCACTAAAAGCAGCTGATGAAAGCTGGAGCCCTGTGTCCAGTTGCTCTCCAGCACATTTTGTCCACGCAAAGACGGATGTGCAGTCCCAGGGCAGTGGGAAAGGCATCTACCATAAGGCTACTCAGAAAGTGCCCCCCAGAAGGTTGTGGCACCCAGAGCTTGCACCTGCTGGAAAGCCCTTTTCAACCCTCTGCTCCCTTCCTCAGGATGGGAAGAGACAACCTAAAATCACCCTTTGGTTGCAGAGCTGGGTTAATCCAGCCCAAAATTAAACAGCGTAACTGGAGATGATGAAGTCACAGCCTCCACAACGAATACGTGCATGCATTCAGTGGCAGCCTGGTAAGCATCTGCCTGGTGGTGTGAGGAGGGTGAGTGCAAGTTGCTGTGGGAACAGTAATTTGGGTTGTTCTGCCTCTGGGTTTCTGGCTCTTTGCCTTTGATATTGCGCTTGCCTCCCAGTTTTGTGTTGAATTTTGTTCCATCCTTTGGTCATCCTTTCCCTGAGGAAGAAAACTTTCCTGCACCTCCTTGAGGTGGGAGAACCTCAGGTGACCCTGCTTAGTGGTGGCAGTGGGGCCAGTGGCACCCCGGGGGGGCTGGATGGGGTGCAGCACCCATGAGGGGCAGACCGGATCGGGCTCCAATGAGCAGGATGAGGGGGACCCCAGCCAAGCGGAACCTGTTGCTCCAGGGTCCGCATGGGAGACCAGCTGCAGCAGCAGAGTGTTAGTGGTGGTGGAAATGCCGCACTGTTAAACAGCAAGAGTGTAGAAAGGACTTCATAGCATTAAATTGCTCTTCGGTACCCCCTGCAGCTTGCCTGGCACCTGGGCACGACAGGGTGTTGTGCTGTCACCAGCATCCAAACAGTCCTTCCCCTCCTCTGATCCACGTGGGCTCTGTGCATTCACCTGAACCACCCATTGCAGCCACATCTGGGGCAAGCAGTGTGGCTCAGCAGGCATCCCAGGAAGATGCCCAGCACACAGTCCCTCCATTGGCTGTGGTCACTCTGGGGTCATATGGGGCAAGTGGAGGAGGACTGGGCAGTCTTGGGTGGATGGAAGGAGATGGATGGTCCTGTCTACAGCACCCAGACCTTGTCTGCGTGTGTACCCTGAAGAGAGGAATGTGTTTGCCCTGGGACGTGTGGCAGGAACCACACTGGCCCCACCGTGATCTCTTGTTGCTTCTGCCTCACTGGCTCCAGCAGCAGGGGAACGAGTGGGGCTAAATAAATACAGGGCACAAAAGAAAATGTAAAATGAAATATTATGGAAGAAATCATTGACAAAAGCACAAACCAAATC
This sequence comes from Ceryle rudis, assembly GCA_033439905.1. Taxonomy (NCBI): domain Eukaryota; kingdom Metazoa; phylum Chordata; class Aves; order Coraciiformes; family Cerylidae; genus Ceryle; species Ceryle rudis. Next base: position 10,643 of record JAAGNO010006804.1, read on the forward strand.
CTTTATATGAATCAGCAATTTCTGGTGCAAACCCAATCAATTTATTAGACCTTTAGTGCTGGAGAACTGAGACCCAGAGAAAATGAGTGAGTCCCAAATGAGGAACGTGGGAGTAGGAGGAAGAAGATGATGAAGAGGGGAAGGACAAGAGGGCTCGGCTTAAGATGTTCATGCTCCCTGGGATTTTGGCTGTGACCACAGTGCAGGGGCAAGGAGACTCCCAGCATCCCACAGATGCAAAGGGTGGCAGGAGAGCAGCTCAGCCCATGGTGGTGCCGCCGAGCCGGCGCTCAGCCTCTCTGCAGACATGGTGTCCTCCGGGCGCTGTGGCTGCCACAACTCGTGAGCTCACTGCTACAAGGAGGCTCTTTGTTCACCAGTGATGGCTGCTCTCTGGGCAGATGGGAGTGATGGTGCGGAGATGGTGCTGGATGACTTGTGGGAAGCCGCCATTCAGAGAGGGGCAGTGGGGTCAGGGATGCTGGGTGGCATGGAGCTGGGCACAGGGAGAGGAGGAGGAGGTGTCTTGGCACATGGCAGAACAAGAGCCGCTGCATAGGGCAGCCCGGGCTGCCTGGTGGTACCCAGGAGCTGCACGGGGATGCCAGTAGGTGCCTGGAGGCACAGGGGGAGGCATCCTCTGGGGGGCCCTAAAATCCACCCTGTTCCCTGGGCCCCCACCCGAAACAGTGATGCCGGTGTTGCCGCAGCCCACAGCTGTCCTCGTGGCTTCAAAGCCCTCACCAGGCTCCATGTCAGCACTCCTCACATGGCAGCTTCGCAGGTAAATCCTGTGGGTGCAGACAACTGAGCCCATCCTTACTGGCAAGGATGCTCCTGCCACCCTCTCTCTGAGCTCTGTACCCTACGCGGACCCCTCATTGCGGCCTGGTTGGGCATGGTGCCCAGAGAGATGCCTGCCCTGGATGAGGGCTGGCAGCAATGTGGCTGGACAAAGGCCGGGTGGGCACCAGCCTGGCACAGAGCCCATCACAAGGAGTGACATGTGGCGCCACCAGACACTGCTCCCCTCACCCACCCAAACTTGGTGAAAAAGCTGCCAGTGCCACCAGTGCCACCAGTGCTGCCAGTGCCTAGGGGATGATACATTCACCCAAAGACCAATTGCTCTGGACCTCTGGGTCCCCACCCTAGTGAAAGGCTTCCTGATGTCAACCGGGGCTGCTGGAAACCCTCGTTAGTAATAAGGGCCACTGCCGCAGCTGCAGGGGCAGTACCATGCTGACTATGCACCCCAGGGTGCAATGCTGCAGGAAAAACAACGTGGTGAGGAGGAGTGGTAGTGACGGCGGCGGTGGCAGTGATGGTGGTGGTAGTAATGGTGATGTTGTTACTTGTGGTGTGACCCACAGCCCCTGCATCCACCTCTGGCATGGCTCAGGATGGGGCCCTCCCTCTGGGGCTCTAACCCACAGCCCTCTCCTCCCGTCCGGCCTGCTCTGCACTTTTCAGCTAGTCCCTGCCACAGGCCACACACCACATGTCCCCATGGAGACCTGGTGACAGACTGCAAGCCCACCTGCTCTGCTGAACCCTGTCCTCAAGCCAGCCCCCAGCAAGTGCCCAGCACCTCTGCCTCATGCAGTGATATGAGGTTGTTTGTGTTCAACCAGCAGGCAGGGAATTTGCCAAGCAGGATTTAAACCCTGTTCTCACCTTCCCTGTGAGCTCTGACAAAGCTGAGGTGTCCAGAAAAGTGGCAACAGTGCAAAAAGGCAGGTGGTCCTCAATTAGTTAAGAGCTCTGGTATTTTGGGACATCAGAAGATCAGCAGGATTTGCAGCAGCAGCAAAAGCAGGCACAGGCAACTATTAATGAACACTCCAAATCCAGAATTAACATGGGGTTTTTTCTAGAGTTTTTTTCTGGAGTACCCTGGCTATCAGAAATGGCATCAGTCTTCCTTTTAGGACAGGCTTTAGCAGTCTCTCTCTGGGATGCTTTGCAATGGGGTTAGCTCAGAGTGGGGTTGCCTGCACCCTGCCTGCGGCAGGGGGTGGGTGGCAGCACCCGTGGTGTGGTGATATCATAGTTCAAACCCAGCCCACCCATTCCCCTCCAGCCCCAGGGGAAAAGGATGGACCAGAGGCAGCGGCCGCCACCTCGCAAGGGAGCAAGAGACACACCGGGGAGATGGCGATTGTCAGTGGGATGCTGCTGGAACTGGGCCCCTGGAGGAGGTGGACTGTAGGGGGTAGAGACCCCCAAGGGGTCTCCAGGCCACCAAGGCCCCATGGGCACAGCTACATCCTCGTGAGGATCCCATGGCAGGTCAGCACAGCACAGCACGGCACAGGGGACATGGACCCTGCACAGGGGATGGGATAAAGCGGGCACAACATATGGACAGGACACCAGGGATGTGGCATTTGGGATGCACCGTGGGGGACATTGCACTGAGGACATGGCACACGGAATACACTGTGGGGGACGTGGCACCGGGGACGCGGCACGTAGGAGAGGTGACACACCGTGGGGGACATGCCACCGGAGGGGGCCACAGCAGATGGGCAAGCGGACACGCCATGGGAGACGTGCCACCGGGGACCCGGCGCCCGCGCGGACCAGTGGCACCAGTGACCCCGCACCGGAACGGCCCCGTGGCGGGAGAGGGCCAAAGGCGCCGGGGAGCCCTCGGCGGCCGCCGTGTCACTAACCCCTGCCGATCCCCGGGCTCTCCCCCGGCCCCCCCACCCGTCCACACCCCCCACCACCCACCCCTCCCCCGCCCTCCCCCGCTCACACACCCCCCCCCATGCCCAC
>JAAGNO010006805.1:11661-29889 GCA_033439905.1 Ceryle rudis
TGGGCCCCTCACTTCAAGAAGGATATTGAGGTGCTGGAGCAGGTCCAGAGGAGAGCAATGAGGCTCGGGGCAGGGGGGACTGGAGGGAAAGTCTTATGAGGAGAGGCTGAGGGAGCTGGGGTTGTTCAGCGTGGAGGAGACTCAGAGGGGACCTAATCACTGTCTACAACTACGTGAAGAGGATTTGTAGTCAGGTAGGGGTCAGTCTCTTCTCCTAGACAACTAGTGACAGGATGAGAGGGCATGGCCTGAAGCCATGCCAGAGAAGGTTTAGGTTGGATATTAGGAAGCACTTCCTCACGGAAAAGGTGATTAGATACTGGAATGGACTGCCCAGGGAGGTGGTGGAGTCACCATCCTTGGAGGTGTTTAACAAAAGTCTGGATGTGGAACTTAATGACGTGGTCTAGCTGATGTCATGGTGTTAGGTCATAGGCTGGACTTGGTGATGTTGGAAGTCTATTCCAGCATCAGTGATTCTGTGATTCAGAGGGTTGTGATCAGTGGCACAAAGTCTAGTTGGAGGCCAGTTGCTAGTGGTGTTCCCCAGGGGTCAGTACTGGATCCAGTCTTGATCAACATATTCATCAACAACATGTATGAAGAGACGGAGTGTACCCTCAGCAAGTTTACTGATGATACAAAACTGGAAAGAGTGGCTGATATACTGGTATTCTGTGCTGCCATTCAGTGAGATCTAGATAGACTGTAAAGTTGGGCAGAGGGGAACCTAATGAAATTAAACAGGACAATTACGGAGTCCTGCACCTGGGGAGCAACAACCCCACACACCAGTACAGGTTAGGGGTTGACCTGCTGGAAAGCAGCTCCATGAAGAAGGACCTTGGAGTGCTGTTGAACAGTAAATTAATCATGAGACAGCAATGTGCTCTTGTGGCCAAGAAGGCCAATGATATCCTGGGATTCATTAAGAAGAATGTGACCCCCAGGTGAAGAGAGGGCATCCTCTCCCATGACCCTGACCAGGTGAAGCCGCAGCTGGAGCTTTTTGTCCAGTTTTGAGTTCCTCAGTTCAACAGAGGGAACTACTGCAGTGAGTCTAATGGAGGGCCACAAGGATGATTACTGAGACTGGGAGGGGATCTTATCAGTGTTTATAAATATCTTAAGGGTGGGTGTTGAGAGGATGAGGCCAGTCTTTTTTCAGTGGTGTTCAGTGATAGGACAAGGGGCAATGTGAGCAAACTGGAATGCAGGAAGTTCCACCTCAACATGAGGAAAAACTTCTTCACTGTGAGACTGACAAAGCCCTGGAACAGGCTGTCCAGAGACATTGAGGAGTTTCCTTCTCTGGAGACTTTCAAAACCCACCTGGATGCGATTGTCTGTGGCCTGCCCTAGGTGTGATACTGCTTTGGCAGGGGGGGTTGACTAGATGATCTCCAGAGGTCCCTTCCAACTCCTACCTATGATTCTATGATTCCCTCTAAAAAGCAAGTAATCCCTTCTAATGGGTTGTTAAAGGTCTTACCTGAGAAGGTACTTCCCTCATTGTGTGTTGCAATCTATGTGCTGATTGTTTAGACATATGACTTTAACAAGTCTATACCAAAATTCCAAGCTGCCTCTAATGCCTTGCTGACTGACAAATTTTCCACATGTCCCCAGCCAAAATCCCTAGATTCCTTCTGACAGCTTGTATAATACATGAATTATTAGCCATGGAAAGCACCATGTGACATCAAAAGTTAGTTAGCAATACAGAAATGAATCAAATTGCAATTCAGGTTAAAGAAGGGATACCTGAACACTCTATGTTCATTTTTACATTTGTATGAGTATACTACCTGTATTTTCTGATGTGCCTGAAGCTGTGGAAGTTCTTCTCTTCTGTTGTAGTGTGATACCATGCAAAGTAATCAGCTGGTATTTTAATCAGCTCACATAGTCAATGAGGTATAGTGCCTGAGAGCCTACCAGACTCTCAGAAATCCATCTGACTAGAGGACTAGTGTTGTATTCCTTTTCTGGGATGAATAATGGACTCAACCCTCTGCTACAAGAAAAACTGGGAACTGAAGCAGCACGGTCTCTGTGAGAAGGGGGAAAAATACCCTTTCTTTGGATCAAAATATACTTTCACCTTTTTTAACAGTACCTGTTCGTTCTTTTTCAAAATGTTGTCTGGGCTCCACTGGATCCAGAGCCAAAGCAAACAGGCATGGTGTTACTGAAGACGATTTTGTACACAAATTTTACCTTTCTATTTACATTACTTCCTGATCTCACTAGAAAGTAACATGAAATAAATCCAGTAATTTATTCTGTCTAGTTCTCGAAAGGGCTTTAAGTCATGTTTGCTTTGACAGAAGAGAAAAAAGTTCACTCACTTCTGGTTTATCCATACTGATTTGTTTGCCTTAAGCCTCTCATAAAAGAGAAGTCATTAATTCTTTCTCAGAAAAGACCCTGATTTACAAAGGAATTTTCAAAGAAAAAAAAAAACCTAACAAAAACAACAGAAGGATGAGGTCCCATTTAAGAGAGGAGTTTCAACAGAGAAATGTTCTCAGATATTAATTTTATGACTTATCAAGAAAACACTTCTTTGAAACCTGACAGTGTTTATGAAAAGCAAAATTGTTTTCCCCACTGGATGGGTCATATCTTAAATATTTGACTTCTGTCTACTTTGTATTTATTCAGAGTAAACATAGTGTGTGGTACAAATATTTTTTTTTTCTTTTTTTTTTCTGTGTTCAAAGAGCCTGAAGAATTCACTGAAGATTTATTGTCTGGGAGAGAAAGATCTGCCTTTCATCGTCTGGTTACTCAGGTTCCATAAAAAAAGTCCAGTGCTTGACAGAACCTCAAATCCTAATCTTTCTTGGCAAGATAGTATCCAAATAACATGAAACCATGGCTTTTTGGTGTTCTGCAATGAAAACTTAAGTGGTGTATTAATTATAAATAAACTGACATGCCAGCACTTAAATGATACTGAAATTTTGCTGCAGCAAGGAAGATTTCAGACAGATAGAGGGGCATTCAAAATTCACTGCCAGGGTTCAGTGCTACAGAATAGATTGGAGTGAGACTGTGGACATACTGTCTCAGTATGTAGAGGAGGCAAGATTTGTGGGATTATTTTTCAAAATACAATTAAACACAATGAGCATGAATTTTGCTGACAGGTGTTGAAGTTTGATGGTCTCCATTATTTTGGTACACTTTAAAAGCTGGCCATGAAAAGTTTTAAACAGCAGCTTATTCAATCCTATCTGCCTCCAGCCAGTCAATCAAATTGCAGTTGGTGGCCAAACAGTGAAGCAACAGTGAGGTATCAGCAAAATCAAGATGGAAACGATGGTAAAAAAAACAACCAACCAACCAACCAACCAAAAAAAAAAAACAACAAACCAACAAACCAACACAACAACTACAACAACAGACATAGAGGGAGAATAGGTAAAGTACTGGTATAGGCAGAGAAAAAAAGACAGAGAAGAGCCATGAAAAAAAAATAATAATTCTGGTGAATATGAGGAGACTATAGTCTCCTGGAACAGACTGTATGAGGCAAAGTACCTATTAATTCTTATAAATAAACTACCCATTAATATTGTTTTTTTCCTCGAGATATTTAGAGTTGTAAGAAGTAATCAAATACATAATTTTTCTTTTGTTATGTATTATCCATCATGAAAGTAATATTTGCAAGGTTCAGAGGAAATGTAATTTCATATATATGCAGTCCTAGATTTAAACTAAAGGCAGAATTCTGGTTCAGTTTATGAGTTATCAGGTTCAAAGTGCAACCACAACAGGTCCTGGAGACTGAGGAAAAGAAGGTATTTAAACAATTGGTAGTAGGAAATTGAAGTAGGGAGGAAGGTCATGATGATGGCACATGTTGTATGTCTGTTCCTGAACATATTCAAGTAATAGTTTATATACAAGCAGCCAAATTAAAATCAACATAAATATACAAAGTATAACACTTGTTTTCTGATGTGAACCTAGGGGAATACGGCTGTCACTGATATACAAAATTAGTCGTAATTAATTAGCATTGCTTCCTATTTTAGATTAATTACCATATAAGTGATGCTTAAAATAAATATCTGTGACTGTACTTTTACATACCTATTATATTTAACCAAAGCAGGTGCAATTTACTTGTCCTCTTACTGGCCTGAGTCTTGATTTTGTTTGGACCTGTAGAGAGTTCAATGCCTGTGATAAAACATTTCCTGTTTCATTGAAGATGCCGGGATAAGGAAAGATGAAGTGATCACACTGCATATTTGTGTAAGAAGTTGAAATAAAGCCCGGTATCCTGATTTCACAATTGCAAACTAATGCTGCTCATGCCCTCTTGCATAAATCTTAACATCAGACATATTCTTTCAACTGTTTAAAGTAAAATCCTATCCTCTTGCACTGGTGACACTTTAAAGGTTTTCTCCCTTCTTTGAGAGATGTTTCCTCCATTTCAGGAAAGGAAATTGAAGTGGAAAAAAAATGTTTTTGCATACATCATTGATGCTCATTTTAGCTCCTGACCTCACCCTAGTCAATTAAGAATTCCTTGGAGCCTCAAGATAGCATCTGACTTGCAGAGCACTGGGTGCCTCCTGCTTCATTTGCTGTTCATAGTGCCCTAGTAGGAAAGCATGTTTAACAAATTAAGAAAAGTGTAGAGACTGTGTTTCTGTGTCCGTATGCACACACACATGCTTATATGCACATATTCATGCACTCATGGACATCCATATATTTACACACACGTACCTCTTGGACACTGTGAGTTTATAACAGACACAAAGTTTCTCAATTTTTTTTTTTTATTTATTAGAAAAAATTATATAGGCACAATAAATGTGTCTATACATCTATGTGTAAAATATTTTTTCATGCTTAAAGATATATCTGAATGTTTAAATAGGTTATTTTCATATTTATGAATCAAAATGCATGTGTATGCACTCTGTGTACACATCAAATAGAATGTGGGTCCAGCAGATCCTTTAAGCTTTGAAATAATGTGACAAAACACAGAAATAATGTAGATGTAAATTTCACTTGGGGAGGGAGGATAGATTTTTATATTTTTTTTAATAGCAAAGAATGGGATATATTAAATGAATGCAGTTATGCTGTGAATAAGGGAATTATGCAGCTGAATGTAATTCCAAGCCATGTGGCAGACAAAATGCATCTCACAGAGAAAGATGGTAACATGAGAAGGGCTGCAGCCTATTTATCCTACCCAGCAATTATCTGTTTGTGGGCTTCATAGCACTAATTTCTCTTTCCACCTCGCACCCCTAGTATCTCCTTCGACCACTTACTTTTCTTCAACAGCCTCATACAAGGTAGAGGATAAATAAAAAGTTCATCAAAGATAGTATCAGAAGATTGAAAGCAGAAATTCCATTTTCATGTAAAGTTTTCTTCCTCAGACAGGATGGAAGCAACTTGGTATATATTTATGGCAGAAGGCAAGGAAGGGATACATGTCTGTTTGCAGCATGCTGGCCTCTTGCTGCATAGGTGAGCTGCCAAAGATTGATCACACAGAGCAGCAGTGCAAATGAGTGACGAATTACAAACCTATAACACTAATGAGAATCCAACATCTACCCTGACTGGAAAGCTGCAATTATTGCTATTGGATCAAGCCTCAAAAATGCTGCAGGCACAATATACTTTAAGCTGCATATTTATGTTCCAGGAAATGACCCCTCTGGAGAACACATCGCACTGACCTTCAGCTTAATAAGCCCATATCCTCTTCTCCTTTCCTAGTTATGGAGTGGATCCCCTCAAGCCTTTTTAAGGCTGTCATCTGTCACTTTACTCTTTCTTCTTCTGCTATGGGATAGCAGAGATGAGTCTGAGAAGGGTGGAGGTGAGGCTGCTGATAAGTAACTCTGAATTTTAAGAAATTAATTTTGAATAAAAAAAAAGAAACATTCCAGTGAAAAGGAATTTTTGGCTTTCTCCTCTACTGAAGGAAAACCCTAGGAGTCTCAGCCTTGGAAAAACACATCATAAACTGATATGAATGAACCTAGCTCTGCTGAGTGCAGTGCTGGCTCACTAGTGGAAGCAGCTTTTCCTAAGCCCTGGAGTAGGCAAAATCCTTCTTTGTCCTTTTCTTCATTTTTCTCATGCCTGTCATGAGACTTATTTTTATGCTTCCTTTTTCCTTATGCCTCACTGTCCTGTCAAATTAGCATGAGCAGCACAACACTTCAGTCACCAATATCAACTTTGTTTATTGTACCTAATGTTTAAGTGCTTATTTATGTTCTATTCAGGCACATCCCGTGTCCTAGAGGTGGGACAGGAAAAAAAAAAAACATGTTGTTTACTCTTTTTATTCATGAAGAATTTGAAATCTCTCTGACTCTTAAAGGAAGCCTATCTTCACATCAAAGTAGCGCTTTTCTTTGTCTAACCTCCTATTAGGTTTGAAATGATGATTTAATTGTGTCTCATATTATTTCCGAGCAGTAAAATCAAGTAAAATAGAAAAGACAAGGTTTCTGAATTCACAGAACATATTTATGGTAGAACCAGAAAAAAAGCCAAACATATTAAAGCTTTTTTCTTCTTCATAACCTGGTCACTAAATCCAAGCCCTTAACAGTGTTCGTTGTGAACAAGAGTTGGTTAAATCTGAAAACTGGGAGCAGCAGTCACCTACAACATCACGTAAGAAAAACCCTATATGCACTGACAGACAGAATTATTTAAGAAAATATTAGAATATTAGAATCATTATTCCTGTCATGGTTTTGTCTGGGATAGAGTTAATTTCCTTCCTAGTAGCTGGTGCAGTGCTGTGGTTTGGATTTAGTATGAGAAGAATGTTGGTAACACACGGGTGTTTTAGATGTTGCCAAGCAGTGCTTACCCTAAATCAAGGATTTTCCAGTTTTCCATGCTCTGCAAGTGAGCAGGTGCATAAGAAGCTGGGAGGGGGCATGGCCAAGACAGCTGACCTGAACTAACCAAAGAGACTTTATATGCCATAGGATGTCATGCTCAGTATATAACCTGGGGGAAGTTGGCTGGGAGGTGCCAAACACAGCTCAGAGATTCGGCTGGGCATTGGTCAGCAGGGCATGAGCAACTGTATTGTAGTACTGTGCATCACTTGCTTTGTATATTCTATTATTATTGCTATAATCATTACTACTATAATCATTACTACTATTAATAGTTGTTCCCCTCCCTTTTCTGTTGAGTTTAAAACTGTCTATATCTCAATTAATGAGGTTTACTTTTGGGGTTTTTTGTTTGTTTGTTTGGGTTTTTTTCCCCCCAATTCTCTCCCCCCTCCTACTGGGTGGAGGTGAGCAAGGGACTGTTTGGTGCCTATTTGCTGACTGGAGTTGAAGTCACAACAGTTTCAAACAGCATGCTCACTTTGAAACACTTTCTTAGTTGTGATCTAGAAAACTTACAAAAGAGGTTAGATCTCAGTAAAACAGCTTTATTTCAGGCAGTATCTTGAATAGCATGCCTGAGGATTTGGGTGATTGTTCCTTCACAAGCACACCTGGAGTGTGACACCAAAATGTGTCAGTGACCAGATTATTTATTTAAAAGTGCACTTTTCCACCCATGTATGACTGTAACCATAAAACAAGTGCATTGTACAGTGATGGTAAATGAAGCTTGCAGGTCTATGCTTGGAAATGAACATGGTCACAGGCAAAGGTTCCTCGGTCTTGACTGTGAATCTTTTGTTTCTTCAGAAGAACTGTTCCTGTTTAGACCAACTGTATGAGAATACTTCAAAGCTGGTGCCTGAATCTGCCAGCTTTTCTGATGTTATACTTGGATTTCAAATTGTCCAGACATTTAGACAAGGCTAACATGTTGCAAGGATGAAACAATTTGGACTGTGACTGCTTGTTCTGTTGGGTGGGTGAAGGGGGATAAAGATACACTGGAGCTGTATGTGGTCCTAGCAAGAGGGTAAAATGTGTAAAAGTGACTCAGTCTATCTACAGCACATTATTATGTTTTGGATTAGCACTGAATCACCTGATATTCCTGCAGTACTGTGTATCTAATACCCCAGGATCAAACTGTTTTTTCAAAGTGCAGGAGTATATGTGTGGTGCTTGGGTGGGACCAAGATAACTTTGGAAATAGAAATAAAAGATGAAGTACTATGCTAGTGTGCTTTGGATAATATAATATGGTTGTGGGGTCACAGGCTATTTCCTATTCTTCTCCCTCTCCTGCCCAACTACACTATAGCAGGACCCTATCCTGGGCAGTGCTAGTATGGAGTAGTTTCCTACCTAATTAGACTTCCCTCTCATTTGGGCTAATTAGCCTAGACACTAAATTAATATGCCTAAACTATTTCCAATTCTAGATTTAAGTTTTCAAGCATTTGGGGAATTCTGCCTGACAATATGTTGCATAGCTTAAGTAGTGTTTGCAACACCAAGATATATAGCCAGATATACCATCTCTGCGCTCTTTTAGTTTGGACATCAGCACACAACTATTTGGGTGTTTTTTGAAAACCTGTACTTGGAAAAGCTTCAGGAAAGCAATGAGACTGCCTGTTTGTCTCTGTGGAAAGAGTCTTACACAGTGTGCGCTACTGAAATATAAATAATAAATAAGGTTCTCTCCTTGTGGACTTGGTTGTATGATCTACTTGTGAAAAAGTGGTTTTAAGGATGCCTTCATTGTGTATGTTGTTTAAAAATTAAGAAAGATAGGTGACACATTTAAAGGCTGTCTTGAAAAACAAAGTTGCAATTCAAATTGAATTTTAGCCAATATTTGAAATGCCTTTATTTTGGACCTGGGTTTAGCTTTGTCATCAAGTTAGCAGCTATCTTTAAAATGCTCAAACAAAGGAAGAATTGCATCAGAGAGGAGAGAAAACGCAACTAGAATAAGTAGGCATAAGGCAATATCAGCACAAATATCTGTGTATGTATGTGTGGGTGCACAATATACATGTGTGTATAAACTATTGGTAGTATCTGTATAACTACACTATAATTTGGAAGCTTGGTCTGTGTGACTTCCATTAAGAGCAGTCTTTCCAGTAGAATGAATAGTGTAGCAATAAAACCAGTCTTATAGCTCTCCCATCACTTCTCTGATGCCTACTTACTTAAAGCCCTGAGGGAAGTCTTTTCAGACTTTCTATAAGAGTAGAGAATTTGACTTATTCAGTTCTATTATTTATTTGTTTGTTTATTTATTTTTTGCAGAAGACATTACTTTAGCTTCTTGACAAAGTGTGGGGTGAACAAGAAGATTCTTTTGGGTCAAGAAAAATTTCTTTAAACAAAAAAGGGAAGATTCATATGGGATAAGAAATATTGCTGTAAAATAGATAAAAATTAAGTTCCCCTACAATAAAAAGAAAGTATTAACACTAAAAAGTCTTAAAAAAATACAGAAGCAGAAGCAAATTCTAAAAATAACATGACTGCAGAAGGACATTCTCCTAAAATGTTACCACTGAGAGATTCTTGCAGCTCTGACTGGATTTTAATGTTTTTATCTCTTCTCCCAGTATCAGTTGCTAAGGTTTATCAAAAACAAAAGCAGACTGTCCTTGACTTCAGAAGGAGTGAAAACCAGTCTCTAAACTGTTACTCAATTTCCAGAGAAATCTTTGGCTGTCAGAACTGCATTCAACTCATAGTACATAATCTACACAGAATAAGTTAGCTTGTAAATGTATTTATAGGGTCCTTTGGAATTCTTGTTTTCTGTTAGTGTTCTTTTAAAAACCAGGTATTGTTGTGGAAACTAATATCACTGTTTCACTAAAGCTCTGAGCAATGTTTTATTTCTCATCTTAGTTTTAATGAGAGCATGCTGCTTGCTGCTAATAGAGCTGAGTAAACAATCTATGTACATTTTATTCAATTACTTTAGCTCTTTTTCTTCTTATGGTAATTACCTATGAGCGGACAATGATTGCTACCGTTTGTTTGTTGCTCCCAACTGCTTGCTGATTATTCTGCACAAGCAGCTTGTAGCCTGTGTTACTGCAAACTGACTGCTTTCGAGTATTCTCCTGGGGATCAGCGTTTGGTTGCCTAAAGCCTAGTACTTTTTCTTTTCCATGATTGGATGATTTACTTTGCCACAGAACATAATTTGTTTAATAAATGCATAACTTCATCATGCAACATACTCTCTAGACCAGCTACACCATGATGATGATAACCTAAACATTAAATACAATATCTGTCATGAAAAAAGAAATCCTTGTAAATACACTCATTCCAAAGCTGACATAGCAGTCACTGTGCAGGCATGTATTTAATTTTGCTGTTGGTGTTATCAATTAGAAGTGTTTCTTTCATTCAGGTTTCTGTCAAAACAATTGCAATTGTCATCAGCAAATTAACTCATAATAAGACATTTAGATTTTAGCATTAATTCTTTACTGGATTGTAATGTTTCTTTTTAGTCCCTGGATTCATTTTACATGGAAAAAGCAATGGACAGATGGCTATGGTGTGCATCAAAGCAAATACATTTCTGAAAGACTTTTCAGTGCTAATATCATAGTAAATCTCTTCCCAGACTTCTACTTTACTAAAACATCTTAGGGTTTTTCTAATGCTAAATAAAAAATAATAATTTTCCAGGCCTTTTAATGAAACAACATTCTGAGATATTGAAAACAAAATTATTCCAAACTTATTAACACATTTTAAAATAACTTCTAGACCGAGTCATATTACAAAGAAATCTGAAATAAGATGAAGACAATCTGGGAAATTTGGATCCTCACATGAGTCCCTTATTCAGTCAGACTTGATGAGTGTATCAGTTGTCACAGCCAAGATCACTTCTCTGTGGTCAGTACCATTTGAAACAGGTTGTTGTTACCTTTTTTAACACAGCATATAACACCATGCAGATTTTTTATATACTCTAATATAAAACTACAACTGTGATTAAGCCATAGACTTGAATGTTTCCTCAGCACTCATTTTTGATAGTCAAGTCTGGTTATTGACTGAAGAAACTTATTTCAGTTCACCTCGGTTTCTGATGTTTCTCATCATTGCATCAGCCTGGTACCTAGTATTGAGGGTCCTATTTTGATTCACAATAGATTAACAAGTCTGTCCTCTTATTAATGGATTATGCTGACTGTCAAACAGTAGGGCATAACAGGAATTTCCAAGGAGTGATTTGTGAGGCTTTGATTTGTCCCTGCACTGGATACTCTGTAGTGGCTCTAATAGAAGCAAATGTGCAAAGCTGCTGTAGATTACAGAATGAATGAACAAACTATGACAACTAAGGTAACTCAAAATTCTTTTATAAAAGTCTGTAAACTAAATAAGACCATTTGAAATCATCTCTCTTGACATGTAATTTAAGCAAATACTTTTAAGCTAAGTAAAGATATTACCTTTTTTTTTTTTCATTTAGTATTTGCCATGTTGTTTTCTACTTCGGAACTGAGTACTTAAGTCAAGTGCTGGTTTCTGTTTCCAAGACTTCTGTTTCTGCTCTCCTGCAGTGTGAAGGCCTGCAGGTAGGGCATTTATCTTCTGACTTTAGTTCCTCCAGCTGTAAAACTGAAGTTTGCCTTTATTTTGTCTTTTAAGGTGCTTATGGATGAATGAAAGGAGCTATTCATAAAACAGTAACTATTGTGTACTATTTGACATCCACTTGTATATTTTGCATGTAGAACACCTCTAGATATTGAACAGATTGTCTTAATTAATCTAACTAATTTAAAGGGATTAGCTCAGATCTTGATATTATTTTCTTGCTTTGATATCTTGAGGAAGAAGGTATGGATTTAAGTTTCTATGAAACAGGAATTGGGATGTTCAAATTTTCCATAGCAACAGGAAGTGATTCACAACATCTGGCATCATCTAAATAAAACCTGAAAAATAACATGATTGTGAAGTTCACTTTACATTCTTTGTGGTTTTAAAAGCTGAACCAAGTTTCTCCTACCCAAAAAATTGGCATCTTTGCATAATTCAAAAAGCAATCCAATCAGAATGTCCTTCAGCCAATGGATACTAATAAAAAGAATAAGCGGTTAATGTTGAGTTCTACAGTACTGTCACTGAAGGAAAAAGATATGAAAAGCAGCAGCATTTATGAAGCAATTTTTAAATTTTGGTCCCACTAGATTTTAAAAGGAAACATGCCATGGCTTGGATTCCATTGTCTCTATTACTAGAGACTTCAGAAGCCAGATGGTCAGGGAAAATCTGAAGTTGCATGCACACTTTTTAGAGGTTAGTTATATGTGGAAAAAAGATACTGTTACTTACACATTATCTTTGAAGTGAAGATAATGCTCAGTGACACAAAAGTAAAACATATCTTGTTATGCATTACACTTTACTGTTACGCTCATTATTGCCATGCTAATTCTTCCCAGGAAGGTTTTGATTTTCTTTCCAGATGCTGCAAATTGAAATGGGTTGTTACAGTGAAGAACTGATTTTTCAACTTTGTTATTCTGGTTTTATCTCTATCAAGCTCCAGCTTGACAGAAATATCGAGAGTTTCCTGAAACATGATTCAGCTGACAAATCAAATGAATCTGGGTTGTCAGGCTGTAAATTGCTAATGTAAGAAACCATAATCTCTCTAGAAATATAAAAATAAGAAAGCCCAATATACAAATTGTATGAATCTCAATAACCATAAAGATTAACTTAAATTGTCTACATAATATTATACTAGAGTTGTGTATGACCATCTCCCATTTTTGGTCTTTTAGGACAATTAAAATCAGATTGCCTGTCCCTGTTTATTATGTTCAGTTATTCCCTACCCTGAGACAAGAACAGAGAAAATCCTCAAGAGCTGACTATCTATAATGTCTCTACTATTAGGAAGATAGCTGAACTTTTAAAAGTGTAACTCTGAGCTCTTTATTGTTTAATTGACTGGACTTAATTTGTGAAAATTGTTTCTCCATAAAAGTCTGGATTTTTTCTTTAAAATGTATGTATGATATATACGTGGGAAAATTACCTGTTTTCTGCAGAAAAAGAAGAGTTGACTACGTTAGAAGCAGGTTTGTTTTAATTTTCAACCAGAGCTGTAAAAATGTTTTATTATGAAATGCTGAAAATTCCTCATGTGAATTATGCTTCAGGTTTATTGCTGATTTCACGAGGTAGACTACTCAGGTAGATTAGAGCATTTCTGATGCCCTTGTGATAACTGCAAAATATGCCTTGCCTTTCCAAGGATGAGGAAAAATAAAATTATAGAATGGGAAGTGACGTGCAACTAAGGAACATTCTACAAAGAAAGTATTTGGCTGATCTTCTTTATACTTTGCCAAGATATGCAAAGCATAACTCCTGTGAAATTCTATGTCTCTTCATAATTTAAGATGCAACAGTTTTGATACAGAGGAAGCAGTAAGTTCAAGGCTATAGTAGGGCTGCCTTTGAAAAACTGGATTTCTTTTAAAAGCAATACTTACAAAGAAGATTTATCAACTATGCGTTGTCAATGGGTATAGTGCAGACACAGGAAAAACATGATTCTGTTCTTTCTCACCTGAGGGAGTCAAGTTATTTCATTTTAACTCAAGACTGACAGCTGAATATAACCTGAAACCAGGGACCACCATCTAAAGTCTATTCAAGCCAAGAGAAAGATCTGTACAGATCCCAGTCGTGCTCTCATTGAAGTCTGTAGTAAAGCTCCCAGTGGTACAGACTAGTTGTCAAATCATTTAGCTACAAAAGAAATGTAGTGCAAGGAAAAAAAAAAATATTTAAAAAAAGAACAAACAGATGTTTTTAAAACTGAATGGGGCAGCATTGCACTGTCAGTTAAAAAGACACTAAGCAGAGATCCTAGCGACTAATTTCTTGAGTCCAGGTGATTGTAAGCATAGTGAAGTAACAAACAGAGTCAACAATAAATTGTTTTCCTTAAAAACAAAAACAAAACCAAACCAAGCAAACACACAAACCACAAACAAAACAAAACAAAATCCCAAACAAACAAAAACAACCAAACAAAAAAAGAACATAAAAAACCAAACCCACAAACACAACAACAAAAAACACACACACACAAAAACCAAACCACAACCCACACATGATGAATCTTTTCAAAGGAATTTTATTGATCCTTAATATAGCAAAATGGCGTACTCCTTTCTTGCCAGCCCCCAAGCAAACTGTAGTTAAAATTATAAAGTACAAAAATTTGGTTTTACATAAAAACTTGATATATAACAGTAATAGCATGGTCCTGTCTCTGTGTGAGTGTGGCTAAAACCCTCACAGGACAAAGCCACAGTACACTGTGGATGTCTACAGAGCCTTCATTGCTTATATGTTCTGCCAATTTCCTCATGAGATATACTTTTCTTCACATTATTATTACTACTATTATTATATACATGCCATTGCTGTTGCTTCTCATAGCAGCATGGCTTGTGTGGTACAGCCAGCTGGGGAATCTGTCTGGGATGAAAACTAACACTTTACTTGAACAACCAGATGGAGCTGCATTCACTAATGCATTATAAGTCTTACTGAGCATGCCTTACTTTTTTTCCCAGGCCAATAAGGATAAATACAGACAACTTTCCTAATCTTCCATTCAGAATGGTTTTCCTTATTCTACGTAGATTTTAATGGGAAAATGACCTCATTATTGCTGCCTTGCTACATGTCTTCTTGCATGTTGCAAGTGCTGAAGG
Organism: Ceryle rudis; assembly: GCA_033439905.1. NCBI lineage: Eukaryota > Metazoa > Chordata > Aves > Coraciiformes > Cerylidae > Ceryle > Ceryle rudis. The sequence goes on from JAAGNO010006805.1 coordinate 26,357, forward strand.
CCAGGTTGGGATCAAATTGTGTTCTAAATTATGTTACTTGAATGCTAAAAAAAACCCCACCTTGGCTTGTTTTTTGTTTGATTCTGTATATCAGGGCTAGAACTGATATTGTAATAATTAGCAGCTTACAGACTAATCATATAGTCTAAAGAACAATAGTCTAGTAAACAGGAGTCCGGGCAGTCCCAAGGCAAAGGACAGAACATGGCATGTGAAGGCTCTAAGTCAGTAGTTTGAAGAGGCTGAGCTCTGCCTACTTGTCAGTTTTATTAGCTCTCCTGACAACAGCAACAACAGTGGCTACAGAAAACATAATATTTCCGAACACCATCGCCTTTGAAGAGATGCAAGCATAACCCCCTCATCCAGGGTATGCCCCCACACTCTCTAGTGAACCTGATTTAGAAGGGTAACAAGCATGAAATGCTCAAACCTTTGGCAGGCCATGCACCTCTGACACAGGCATGGTCCTCCAAGGACATATCCTGCCCAACTAAATACTGTAGGGTACCTGGGGATATCCTGGAATCCAAAATACCAAATCCAGACACAATATTCCCTCTGGCCTTAGACCATAAATGGAAGCAAAAATTGAGGCTGTGGCTGGAAGGGATCTGGTTGAATAGTTTTAACAGGGAGTCATGAGCAACACCGTTTATCTGGAGAGCACATGGAATCTACAGATGAAATGCAATCACAAAATCACAGAATTGCCTAGATTGGAAAAGACCTTTAAGATCATCCAAACATTAACCTAACAGTGACAAGCCCTTTACTAAGCCATATCCCTAAGCAAGTCTACACTACAGTTAAATACCTCCAGGAACCCACCACTGGGCAAGCCATTCCAGTGCCTGATAACCTGTTCCGTAAAGAAATTCTTCCTCATATCCAATCTAAATTTCCCTTGGTGCAAATTGAGACTATTCCTTTTGTCCTATCACTTGTTACTGGGTTGAACAGACTGATCCTCACCTCTCTATAACTGCCTTTCAGGTAGTTGTGGAGAGTTATAAGGTCTCCCCTCAGCCTCCTTTTATCCAAGATAAATAACTCAAATTATCTTATATGCTCCTCATAAAACATGGGCTCTAGACCCTTCACCAGCTTGTTGTCCTTCTTTGGACATGCTTTAGTTCCTCAGTGTCCTTCTCGTAGCAAGGAGCCCAAAACCAAACACAGTACTTGAGATGTGACCTCACCAGGTCCGAGTTTAGGGGTAAAATCACTTCTCTAGTCCTACTGGCCACACTATTCCTGATACAGGATGCTGTTATCCTTCTTGGCCACCTAAGCACACTGCTGGCTCATGTTCAGCTGACTGTTGATCAACACCCCCCAGGTCCCTCTCTGCCAAGCAACTTCCCAGCCACTCCTCCTGAAGCCTGTAGTGCTGCCAGTGTTTGTTGTGGCCAGAGTGCAGAACCCAATATTTTGTCTTATTGAAAATCACACAATTGATCTTGGCCAGACTAACCTGGGCCATTATTTTATATGGGTCCAGGTAATGACAGTCCAATTTAGAAAGAAGCACTGAATAAACATGTTCACCAGAGAACCAAACATAGTCCCTAACTACAAAATCCTGTGCTGGTTCCTGACATCTATTTGAACAGACTTTGTAATCAGCCTTTGTTTTTTCCAGGTGCTCTTTATGAAATGAATGTAGACATTGCAACCACACAAAGGAATCCTCGGGGGATAACCCCTGGACAGCTGACAGAATAGCTGGGTGGCCACAGGGAGGAAAACCATATTTCATGTGACAATAGATCTCCTGTGGGAAAGGGTGGGCACTACTGTTATAGGGAAATTCTGGCAATGTTAACAGAAACATCCAGTCATCCTGATGACAAGTAAAGCAGAAGATACTATTACAGGATCTAGTTCATCTCCTCCATCTGACCATTCAACTGCAAAAGATATGGAGTAGGAAGAGAGAGTTCACACCACCAGCAGGCCCGTAAACCCCTCACAGAACCAGGCAGTGAACTGGACCACTTGCTCTGTTACTATGTTGCCAAGGCCTGTCCGAGACAAGAACAGAGGATGTGAGTGCTCAGCAGGCAGCAGCTCAAAGAGGCTGAGCTCTGCCTACTTGCCAGTTTTATTTGCTTACCTGACAACAGCAATAACAATGTCTACCAAAGACTTAATATTAACAGAACATCATCTCTTTGGAAGGGATACAAGCATAACCCCGACAGCAGATCACCTAAGATACATCTCTAAGACATGAATTGAACCACCTTCAGAAATTAATCACAACAAGCCCGTGTCCATCTAAATACCAGCAATAAGTGAAAGATTTTTTTTTTTCTAGGAAAATATGGTATTTAAGTGCATTAAGTATTGTGAATTAATTACTAAAAATGTTCTTTAAGTTATTTATCAGAGTATTCAGTACTTGAAATCTGTGCTGCTTTTACTGTATTTGCTTCCAAGATCTTTGGGTAGTATAAGCTGCATAGCTCTACTAAAATCCATGAAATTGTGATGCTTTACATGAACTGAGAATTTGGTAACTGTGAGCTATAAAATAAATTTAAGTTCTTTAACAGAATTTGCTTCAGTCTTAGATTCCAGTTTCTGCAGTGAAAATAGTTTCTGTTGTGAATTCAGCAAAGATGATGAGGGGTCTGGAGAAGGTGTCTTATAAGGAACAACTGAGTGAACTAGATTGTTTAATCTGGAGAAGAGAAGGCTGAGGGGACACCTTATAACTCTCTACAACTACCTGAAAAGAGGTTGAACTTAGGTGGGTGTGGGTCTCTTCTCTCAAGTAACTAGAGAGAGGATGAGAGGAAATGAGCTTAAGTTGCACCAGAGGAGGTTTATATCAGATATTAGGAAAAATTTCTATACTGAAAGAGAGGTGAGGCATTGGAACAGGGTGCCCAGGGAGGTGGTGGAGTCACCATCCCTGGAGGTGTTCAAAAAATATATAGACATGGCACTCCAGGACATGGTTTAGTGGTCATGATAATCTTGGGTTGATGGTTGGACTTTTGGACTTCATGATCTTAGAGTTCTTTTCCAACCGTCATGATTCTATGATTCTAAGTTTGGCTAACAGCATGTTTTTGATATTGCTCATTTAAAATTGTTCAAATTAATGTATCTTCTGGAAAGATCATTTGACGGTAAATCTGTGACCAGTTTTAACCTGTATCCACAAACTATTGCTAAAACAAACCCACCATACATTTTTTTCTGTGACAAGCAATGTTCATTTTGTATCCTTGTACACTCTAACAAGTCTCATGGTTACCCTGAAGTGTGTGATGAAATGGAAAACACACAAGTATGTTGCTAAACTCAAGGAAGCTGACTTAATCCATTTTTAACATAACTGACTTTTGGGGCTTAAGAGGAAGAAACTGCTTTCTGGGATTCCTTTTGCATTTTTTTGGGTTTTTTTGTTTTTTTTTTTTTTTTGGGGGGGGGGGGGCTTGTTTCCTTCAAAAAATGTTAGACACCATTCTTAAATCTACTAATGTCAACGGTACGACTTTCTTTACTTTCAGTATGAT
>JAAGNO010006806.1:6235-26274 GCA_033439905.1 Ceryle rudis
AAAATGAAGTAAGAGACGGAGGAAAATAGCATAAGAACGCAAGAATAAAATTAGGTAGGGGGGGGGGGGGGGGGGGGGGGGGGGGGGGGGGGGGGGGCAGAAGTTAGATATAATGGAATAATAAGAGTGCATCAAGTAAATAAGTGAAGAGCTATCTTTTTGTTTTGACTTTCATTAGTTAATATAAGGTCCATAAAAAAAATCAAATACCATAAAAACAAATTTCTTGAGTCTTTACCTAAAGGACTTAGAGTGTAAAAGAACTTCAGGAGCTTTAGCAGCGATGAAGAATTGCACATGGTCAACTTCAGTGTTCAGTGTGTCCCTGAAATAGGTATATTCAAAAGCTTTAGCTTTCATCCAATCCCATGTCAATATGAGTGTTCAGACTTTGAGAGACCTTGCTTAGGCCCTTGGAGAGTTACATGTGTGCTCTATTTCTTCAGTGCGGAGTGGAGACATTTTTGAGAGCTCACTATGTTTTCCACCTCTTCAGTTTCCTTACTTCTTACTTTACTCTTCCCAGAGTAAAGGGCAATGTACAAACAGTCCGCTGCCCTATACAATGCTGTAACTCTCTAAGATTTGGGATTCATTTGTGCCAACATTGTCTCACTAAATATTTATTATAGACAAGCTATCATAGATTGTGATAAGGAGATGTATGCATGCACCTCACTTTACAGTTTAGCGGGAGAAAAATGGTGATGCAGTAGTATCATATGCTGACCACTTAGGAATTGACAAGTGTCAGTATCAAGAGCAGTGAAGTGTTTTAAAACAGGCAATGCTTCCTGGATAATGAAACCATCCACCCGGGCAGGAAGCCTGTATAACCACATATAAGTTCAGCTTGTTAGCCATCACGTTTTCCCGTGCTTGGGAGAAAGTGAGTAATTTGATACACAGACCATAGATTTGGAAAGTCTTGTTTCTGAAGTCTTTGGCCTTTGATAGGAATGTAGCTGCTATTACTAAAGTATCATTGCCTCTCTCTGCAGAATCTCTCAAACTAAATGCTGCATATTTTCCTTTCAAAAAGAAGGTGCTGTTTTGCATGACTCCCTACACTAAAAACAGCAAGCCATTTCTTCTGCCAAAAAAAATGTTTAGATATGAATGTGATAGGAGCAAAGGGAGGAAACAATCAAGGATGTAGAGGCTGCAGTCTTTATTCTCCAGTGACTCCTGGAATGACATGGAAAGAGTCACTCAACTTCTCTGTGTCTCAATTTCCCATGTGTAAAATGGGGTTAAAATACCTACCTCACAGGGGTGTTGTGAGGCTTTTTAAAATAATGTTTGTAAAGTGCTTTGAGATCCTTGGATGAAAGGTGCAATAAGAAATCAAATTATTCGCTTTTTTAAGTGCAATACAAGACTGCACTTCTGTTAAGATGGCTGAAGGCTTCCAGCTCTTCCACATACTCTTCACTATATTTTCCCTCCTGTGATTTGTTATATCTGCTGGGAGTTGAAGAAATTTTGCAATGAAGAATACCTAAATTGTCATACTATTGTGCGGATGAAGGCTAAACCAATCTGATACTCGTTTTAAACTCTGTTGCATGTCCTTTGTTGATGCAACAGGAAAAGGCTATATAACTTTGTGTGCTCTTTGCCTAACCTGCCTAATTTGTGTCTTTTTGAGACAAACTCAGCCTCTTCACCAAATAAAAAAATGAAATTTGGGTCAGTGGTTACAAAACTTATGTAAGGAGTAGAGTAGGTGTGTTACTCCAATCTGTTTTGCAGTCATTTAACAAACAGCCATTAAATAGCACAGTGTAAAGGTAGTTTCTGGGTTAAAGGTTTTATCTTAGGAATCATAGAAATGTGAAATGAAACCAAGATTATATTTTACGGATCTGAGTCAAAGAAAACGCATATAGGTGCACACAGAGCTTCTAGGCTAACATATTTTCCAGAAGACCTTTAACTACTACACAAACTAATTAAGTACTTAAAATTTCGGTTTAATAAACAAGTGACACAGGTGGTTCACTAGAGCAGGCTCAGTATTTAACAGACTGGTATTGAGGAGATGACATAGTAATACATAAATATACTTTTCATTAACATTGACTGCTGCACGGAGATAAGAAACATGAGGAAAATAGTTGCTAAAGAATGTAGATGCAAGAAAAGGCCAAAAATAAAAGGGGAAGAGTGAAACTTGATTAAAATATTTTTTTTTCCTGCCTCTATCATCCAGGATTCATGCTTTACACTTTCTTCTCCTCCACCACCTTTTTTTCTTCTTCTTTTTAGGATTGAACGGGCAGGAGAACTGAAAAGGATATAACCAAACAAAGAGAATAAAAAAATATTTAGTTACAGCTTTCACCCAGCTTCACCTACTCAAAAGGAATTTACATGTCTTCACTCATACAGTACGTGATCCATATTTTGACTTCTCACTGTTGTGGAGGCAAAGTATAACATATTCCTCCCATTGGTGATCATTTTACATGACTCCCATTCATGTAAAAACAAACAGAAATCCCTTAAAAAAACCAAACCAAAACAAAACCCTGAAACTTTTCACATTTCAAAAGTTGGCCTAGAATAGTCACTGTGTATCTGAACAGTTCTCTAGATCGCTTGAGAAGAGGGTTTTCCTACTCTTTATTTCAGTGTCCTGGCAGAGGTAGATTTAGACTGGTTTTACCAGTGTTTGTAGATACCTCATCTTAAACTTGAAGACACTGGCAATTTTGGAGCTATATCTCACTGCTTCTTTAATTACTTTGATACTCCTTCTGCTACATTTGACTGCCCATCAGATGTAGTTACATGAAGCACCCTACAAAAGCAGCAGTTTCTAATTAGTATCTTCTTGGCATCAGGTTTTATCCTTAATATTTAAATTAATATGGGATTTTCTTGTATATTCAACTTTAGAAAATTATTATTAGTATGTTAAAACATATTTGCTTTTCAAATAGCACAAACTAATTATCCAGTAATCTTTAACTGCTGACTTCTATGCAGTCATTGAAGATATAAAATTTTCAAATAGGAAGTGTAAGTGGCATCCCTTACTTTTACACTGAAAATCTGATACTATGATATACTTAATTTTTGAGGGACTGAAATGCAAATATGAGTCATGATTATCCTGAGAATAACAGCAACTAAAATAAAACTACATTTGATGATAAATAGGTAAACCACTATTGGCTTGGAATATTGTACCATGTAAAAATACCATGTATGTTTCCCCATTAATTATCTATCTACGGTATTCAAGTAGACAATAAATATTATATTTTACCTTTCGAGGATTTTTTCCCTAGATATAGCCAAGTCATCTACCAGTTCTGCTGCTTAACTACAGCCTACTATCATCCCAGGATCCCTAACCACTGTGTAGAAGGAATACTATCTTGTGGCTAAAATATTAATTATTGTGCTGTTGAGCTTTGTTTTTAAAACTCTGATTTATTATCTTGTCCACTGACATAAAAACTATTTTTATAAAAAAAATTATTTTCTGTCATCAAAATGTTAGTTTACAAGCCACTAACTACCTGAAATTTCCCACTTTGGTTTGTTTAACCCAAAACATAAAAGTCATACTTCAGAAAATGCTATGTGTTTAGGTGTACCAGTATTGAAAATACATCTGAGCTGAAAAAATGCTATCAGTAGTTGATGGACTAGCTCTTGAGCAGGTGTTAATTGTCCTGTCTCTACTGGTTTCTTTCAATTTACACCAGCTGAAAAACTGGCCTAGCATGTCAATGTAATGACAGATTTAGGATCTTTCATTTCCAGTTGTGATACAAAACATTTAAATATTGCCTGAGTAGCCAATTATAAGAATATTTATGAGATGTTCATTAATAAATGATGATTAATATATATGTCATTTAAGAATGGGTCTAAGAACAACATAACTTCTGAGTGAACAATAGATATCAGAAAATGCTCTCTGGATGATATTCATCTGACCAAATACAGAATCTTGTCTGAGTCCCTTTGTTGTCAATGAAGAGAAACAGGCACTTCTATTAGTTATTAATTTTATTCTCAAGAAGAGATCTTAACCAGATTAGGTGGACTGTATCCTTAAAGTGTCTGCTTCTCTTACTGACTAAGGATGGGAACATCGAGTAGTTTACCCACAGAGATGCCTGCCTTGTTCATGTCTAAAGTTAGATGAGATGAATCTCACCCTCAGGGCCTCACATTGGCTCCATCTTATTAAGTTGTCCCTCTATTATTCAACAGTTACTAAGACAAAGCTAAGTAAAATGTGGTAACTCTGCACCATTATGTTACAGTACACAGGACAGTAGAAAACAGCCCTATCATACATATATGACCATATAATTTGGGCTAACATATTTACTTATAAGTGCTTCTATCTTCCTTTCATGTAACAATTCTTTTGAAATTCTTACTTCTCCACAGTCTGCATAGTTAAACTGAGAGATTTTTATTTCTACTGATGGATCCACTAAGTAAAATGCCATTTCGATCTTTGAACATAGTTACTGGTTATCTAGTGTTAATGGTGTACTATGGTGTTAAAAAAATGACAATTTTCTGGTTGGTGTATATACTTCCTCTTTTGGTGAATGGCATTGACCAGTAAGAGAATAAATCCAGTAATACTCACTCCTTTGCCATCTACCATATTTACAGGAAATACAGGAGTGAGAAAAGTTGGAAACGTGGACAATTATTTCATATAAGTAACAGGATTGTAAAAAACCCCATAAAGCTGTAAATACAGAAATGAAAGGAGAAACACAAGTATTTATGCCATAATATTAGCAGTAGGAGTAATTAGCATTTTGATTGCCTTTTTCTTATTTGTTCTCTGAAAGAAACTGATGTGAATAGCAAAAAACAAAAATAGCCTTATGGACTATAGAGAAATTCACTTCACATGGGCCTTAGTGTTATAGAATTGCTGTATGATTAACAATATTTGACATGCAGTTTGTTTTCTGTCCATGCGATTGCAACAACAGTTCCAATTGTAGCCACTTTTTTCTTTTCTTTTCTTTTCCTTTTTCTTTCTTTCTTTGTTTCTTTCTTTGTTTCTGTTTTTTATGCAGAAGACCATCAAATGAATTGTCACAATACTCGAATAATGCAAGACACAGAAAAAGACGATAACAATAATGATGAGTATGATAATTACGATGAACTGGTGGCCAAGTCATTGTTAAATCTTGGCAAAATTGCAGAGGATGCAGCATACAGAGCCAGGACAGAATCAGAAATGAACAGCAATACATCTAATAGTCTGGAAGATGATAGTGACAAAAATGAAAATATTGGTCGGAAAAGTGAGCTGAGTTTAGATTTAGACAGCGATGTTGTTAGGGAAACAGTGGACTCCCTTAAATTATTAGCACAAGGACATGGTGTAGTGCTTTCAGAAAACATTAATGACAGAAATTATGCAGACAATACTTCACAGCAAGATAATAGGAATATGAACTTTGTAATGCTAGGGAAGCCTGTGAACAATGGACTTACAGAAAAAATGGTGGAGGAGAGTGATGAAGAGGTGTGTCTCAGCAGTTTGGAGTGCTTAAGGAACCAGTGTTTTGATCTGGCTAGGAAACTCAGTGAGACAAACCCACAGGAAAGAAATCAACAGCAAAACATGAACACTCGTCAGCATGTCAGGCAAGAAGATGACTTCCAAGGAAGAACACCAGACCGGAATTACTCTGATATGATGAACCTAATGAGGCTTGAAGAACAGTTGAGCCCCAGATCTAGGACTTTTTCTAGCTGTGCAAAGGAGGATGGTTGTCATGAAAGAGACGATGATACCACCTCTATTACTTCAGATAGGTCTGAAGAAGTGTTTGATATGACAAAAGGTAACTTAACCCTGCTTGAGAAAGCAATTGCTTTGGAAACTGAGAGAGCAAAAGCCATGAGAGAAAAAATGGCAGTGGAAGCTGGAAGGAGGGATAATATGAGATCATTTGAGGAACAGTCTCCAAGACATCTTTCTGGAGATGACAGGAAGCCTAAACCCAGTGACGGCCATGTCAAAAAGCCATATTATGGTAAAGGTAATATTTCTATATACCGTATGTTATGTCATGAGAAAGTGTGAGCTAACGTGTTAAGTTTTGCATAGATTTCTGAAATGAAGTTATTAATTTCATTAAATGGTAACTTTATTTAAATTGTAGTAGTATGACATGATTGTAAAATAGCATCACACTGCAATTACGAAATAAAAGAATTCATTCTGCAGTGTTAGAATTATGTACAGTATATCAGTGAATATCATTTGGCTAAATTAAAAAAATAACTTTTCAGGGAAACAAAACAAATAAGAGATCATGTTGAAAGAGGCAAAGATTTTTCTCAAGTTCTTAACATGTTTTACAGTAGTAATTAAAAAACAATGAAGAGAATTACATTGCAAACTATATCAGAGAGGGGGGTTTTATGTAGCAGGTAGTCAATCAGCTATGAAGTGCATATTTTACATATTGGATTGGGTAGGTGGCATCTTGACTTATAAAATTATCATCAAATGACAGTTATTGATGAAGCCTCTCCCATCTAAAATGTAGAATTGCCTGGTAGAAATTGAACAGTATCAGAATGACCGATAACATAAGATAGGGGCAGTGACTGCACATTAATTATCTTAAGATAGTAAGGTAATGGAAACCATTTGCTATGCAAGGCATGGTGTGGCCTGGGCTGAGATCAATAGCAATTTCTTTCTTATGTGCATTCCACTTCACTGGTTTCATTCCATTGTGGAAACAGTTAAGGTGCTGCCTTGACCATTCAATGTAAAAGAAAAGAGAAAAAAAAAAAAAAGAGAGAGAAAAAAAAAAACGAACAGACTAAAGGTTACCTTTAGAATGCATTTTAATTTACAGGATTATAATGGTGATGGTGATTTTATATTGCCACACCCCTCTTTAACGTGTCTACATATAGGGCCATGTTGTATGAAGTGTTCAATACCTCCTGAGACTCATTGAACACCCCTGATTCCCATTGACTTTAGTGGAAGTTGAGGAAGTGGTATTTCTTGGGAGATGCTAAGCAGGGACTGGGTCCATCTTATACTTGGTTTCCTTTCTACAACTGAGATGGTTGGCATTTTTCTCCTTTTTATAAATCCCTGTTTTGAAAAAGTAGTACACTAAGATCTGCCGGTGACATTCAGGTAGGCAGATATCTTGGTCCAAGAAAGGTTTTGATCTTTTTTTACAAGCCTCAAAGTAAAGTAATGACCAATCCTTAATCTTTTAGAAAAGCATGGAAATTACTGATGTCAAACACTCTTCTGCACTGTATTTTAGTGAAGTTTTGTTTGTTTTAAACACAAATATATGGTCCGTGTTGGAGTATATATGGAGCGTTGTAGTAACTCCAGTTATTTGAGTAATTAGTGTATTATTACATCACCATGTGGGTGTTGTGCTAAATGTTGTTCACATATGACCTACTGTAGGTACATTTCCATTTGAATATATGTCTCTAATAAAACAACAGGAAACAGGGCAGACCAAGATAAATTTTTGACAAGCTTTTTTACTCTGGTGTTGTCCAGCCCTTCCAGTCTACTAATGTCTGGAAAAGCATTTATACATATTGACCTGCTGTCTTCAAAAAGACTGTATCATTTCTGACAGCAACGAAAATATGGACTTCCTATTTCAGTAAATTCTAGAGCTTCTTTGAACCACCCTGTCTTTTGGGAGCAGCAGGCTGAATTGATAATAGGTCCAAATATCAGCCAGGGACTAAATATTGTGGTAGTCTGGACCAAGAAACTTTGTGGAGTGGATTGTTCGGTGCTTTTTTAATAAAGGAAGAAAGAAAATAATATTCCTTCCTTACTTTAAAAGCACTGGAAACATTCTGGTAGTTGTAGAGAGAGGAAGTTTTGAGCAAGACATTGGTTATATCATTTGCTCTTCACTCACACATTATCTTCCAAATAATCCTGAAAGGGATACCCACAGAGATGTATGATATGGTTAAGTGGAAGCTTTTTGGGTACAGAAGTTTGCAGTGAGAACTGCAAACTCCTGGCTTCAGGAGTTCTGCTTTCAGAGATCACTGAAACAACTGTTAAGGGACCACTAACTATTTTTTCCCTGCCATTTAAAGCCATCTAAACAGGCTTTCTTCTGAAATTTATGCATTTTAAAACCTTTAGAATCCTGTTGACAACCTTCACTCATGCAATACTCCCATTGTGGCAAGGAGTAAGGAAAGGTTACAGAATTAAATAAAATTATGCAATATTGCTCCCAATTTGCAGAATAGGATTTACAAAAGAATATCCAGTGTTTTGTATAAAGTTGTGGGAAGTTTAGTCACATGTCTTCCATTAAAAGCAATGGGAAATTGTGCAAGTACAATTTTATTCAAGCTTTGAAATCATTAAGAATAGTATACAGCATCTTTTCTGACTCATTAGACCATAAAGGCTCTTAAGGATCTGATACATGCTATAACTTTATAGCATAGACTTGAAGAGGATTTGCTTGACGCTGTAGAGTGTAAGTGTCCAGATCCTCAGCTGCTCTAAATTAGAATACCTTCTTTGACTGTTGTGGAGTTTGGACAATGTGGAATAGCTGAAGTTCCTCTAGTTTAAAGTCTCTAAAAAGCCATTATGGTCTATAAATCATCTACATTTTCTGCAGTCCTTGAATATTGTTATATTTACATAATTTATATTCCATTTGCATTACTTATTCACTTATCTAATAATTTGACACATCCCAAAGTACTTGACTTGAAGAGTTGCATAGAGTTGTGTATGTATGTAGCTGTGGGCTTGCTGTTCTAGTGGTCTCAGCACAGGCCTATCTGGCAGGAATTCAAATCCCTCCTCTGACATTTGCTCCTTCTGTGGCCTTGGGTTTAACTTCTTGATCTCTTTGCTTCAATTTCCTGACGTATAAGATTATGGTCTTTCCAGGAGTGTTGTGATAACTGTGTAGCACTTTGGAGATAGATTTTTATGTGTATTTATTGTTAAAGAGTGTGAAACAAAGAACAACAAAGAACTGTGTTCTGCAGTCAACGTGCAACTTAACTAAAATAAACTTTCATAACTAGAGATTCCATTCGCAAAAGACAAGTTTTAAATATCATATTAAAATTTAAGAATGGTTTTAAGACCTGGAGAGTCATTACAATGAGCTAATGAATTTCTCTAAAATGAAAGTGTTTTGGAAGAACTTGTAATGTAAAAGTATATTTATATATAAAAACTACCAAAGGGAACAAAGAAAAATAAGTCCACCACTGAATGTGAAATCTGGATTGTATCAATTCATGATGAAAGAAATGGGTTGTATGTGACATTCTACAAGTACGGAAATTTCTACTGATTGTACTAAGGGTTACGTTTGTGGAAGCTGGGCTGTAATTTAATGTAAGAAAAACTTAATGGAAAACAAGTAGCAAAATCTTAATTTACAGAGATGAAAGTATAAACACTGAAGCAGAGAGTAATGACAAGATCAGTATAAAATACTTAAATGAAGATTGCTCATATTGGATATTGAAAAAAAGGATGGACTAAAAAAATGGAAGGGGGATGTGGGTTGGTCTTGAGCCAAAATGGTAGCAGTTCGAGCATCCTGAATTTTATTCCTTTAATACTAATGTGAAAATTAGCAATAATCTCCAAAATCTGGCAATTGTGATCAAGATGATAAGGTGTCTTTTGTATCTTGTGCTGGGCTAGAAGGGTAGGGATTTTTGCGTCAGAGATGTTCTGTTAAAAAAACCAATCTGATGAAGTATGTGAGAAAGTTCTAGTTCAGGATTAATCTCACCAGCAGTTCCACTACATTATTGGCAGAAAACTTAATTTTGTTGAAAAAAAGTAGACTTTTCATTGATTTGTAGACAGAAGATCCAACAACATTCTAAAAAAAAATCACTAACCTTTAAGTATATGAATATTCAAGTATTATATATGCATGTTTGTAATGGCCCAAATTTACATAGCAGTGTGATAGTTTTGGTAATTCTGATTACAATGTTTATCCCTCCATAATTTTTTTGAAAAGTAAGGAATATTTACATAAGGAATTTCATAAGGAATTTAAAGAAAACAAGAACTGTTTCCCCAGCGAGCCTTGGAAAAGCGATTTATTTGTGCTGAATCATTGAATCATTATGCTAAAGAGCTGGGACTCTCAGGACACTGAACTGCTCAGGACACTGAACTGCTATGACAGTACATTTGTAGACCTTAATACATCAGACAAATAAGAATGCAAAGAAGGGAAACTCCAACTAACCAGTTTCCAAATGACCTTACACCCTTCGGCTGATGCTTGCCAGCAGAACATTGGTTGACAGTGGTGTGGCTTTGCTATATAAAGGTCACTTTCCAATCACTATGATGGATATTGCTGTGATCATAGGAGCCTGCAGTCTGAAAAGAAGATAACGGGAAAAAAGTGACAGAACTGTGTTAAGTAGAAGGTGTTGGTTTTGTTTTTGTTTTTATTCTGGTTTTCATAAGAACATTTACCAAAGAGTAAATGACATAATTAAATGAACCTTCTTACAGAAATGTGAAAAGCATCATTCACTTGACACATTTGTTGTAAATTATAGATCCCTCAAGAACAGAAAAGAAAGAGAGCAAATGTCCTACCCCTGGGTGTGATGGAACTGGCCATGTAACGGGGCTTTACCCCCATCACCGCAGTTTGTCAGGATGCCCACACAAAGATAGGGTCCCTCCAGAAAGTAAGTTCACATTGTTTCATGGAAACCGGCGATAAAACTACAAAATTTTTTCTAGCATGCTTTTTAAACTTTTTATTTATAAAATTAATTTCATTTTTCAGTATGATTTGTCTTAACTTAGTCAACTGTTCTGTGTTATACTTTTTTCTTTATTCCATCATTTCCATTCTGTACTAACTTTTACACTAAAAGAACAACTTTTAAAGCTGTATTCTTTGATTTTAAGAATCCTAGGTTATTTTTTAATAGATGTATTCAGTCAACAGAGAAAAAGGTTTCCACAGCTGTGCACTGCTTTTACTGCTGAGTGCTGATGTTACATCAACTGTCCCTGTTGTCTTGTACAGGAATAATTGTACTTGAAAAACTTGCAACCCCTTTCCTTTGTTGTTGCTGTGTCTGAAACACAATTTATATAAATTAGTTTATATTATTAAAAATAACAATTTGGATGTTTACTTAGTCACACAACTCAGGCTTTTGAGCAAACATCCCCTGTCGGTCATATGGGTGGAATTTCCTGCCATGTCAGCGGGTTCTGTGCAAAGGACATTCACCCATATGAGCTCATGTACATTCACCTGAAGGCAGAGGACTCCCATTTGTGGAAGTCACCTGCTGGTGGAAAGGGCATAGTTCTGTTGAAGCTAATTGCTCTAATCTGATTTACACCAAGCGTCTAGCTAACATCATTTTCTCTTCCACACCAATTTTAAAATGGGGTTATTCCATTAAAGCCTGTGGACCTAAAATCCCCACTGTCCATCAGCATTTATAGACCTAACCTCAGTGGATTTACAACAGCCTAAAGGAAATGTTATAAAGGCAGGGTTAAAATGGTCCCATTTCCAAAGGGAAGCAGTTTCTGAAGGATAGGAAACCAGAAGTAGATTAGCACACCAAGAGTGGCAGACATAAAAAGTCTCCTCTTTCACTGTAGTGTGGCTTCTTCTAGAAGTAAAGTAATGTGGAAGTGCTTCAGGAAACTTTGCGGTAGCTTGGTTGATGTCTGAATACAGTAGAACAAATAGAGTAATTTCTCTGCTTTGTAAGACCCTGTAATTTTCTGAAACACAAATATTTATTTGGATGCTCAAAGTTCTCTTATTTTTACAAATGGTAAATAAAAAGCTTTAGAAGACTTTGTAAATCAAAGAAGAATATAGCTTTAAACTGTTTGCATGCTCTTGTACCTACTAAAATGAAAAAGGTGAGCTCATCCTTTTATTTTTTCCCTGTGATGTTGGCCTTGTGAAGCATGTTTCAAGAACAGCTTTGAATAGTAGGAATTTCAGAGTAAAGCTTTTGCATCTATACACTTTTTAGTACACTGATGATGGGGTGATGATAATGGTTGTCTTTTAATCAGTATGCGTGGTTAAATTCTCAAGTCTCTGAATGGCTTTTATTCAGTTCTTAACTCAGTCAAGGAATTCACTGATTTTATTAGATCTCTTTTTTTTTGAGTGAGAACTAAATACAGGCTTCCAGACTACTTCTTGTATGAGAAAACCAGAACTTTGCAAAGGCTGGATGATGTTTTTTTCCATAGAGTGATGCACTGCCATCCAGCTCTGAGACATAGATTCAGATCTGTCTCATATTATACAAAACTCTTTAGTGTTACCAAAAAGTTCTTGATAATTTGGCACTTCATAGCATGAGCTTTATGATTTAGAGGAGTACTGCTCTGAGCAGCTTTGGGAGTACATTTTCCATCCAGCTTGCAATGGGTGCAGATGTGCAGATGGGTACCACTGTTGTGTTGGGGTTTTTTTTTGTTTGTTTGTTTGGTTTTTTTTTTACAGTTTCTTTTTTCTTTTCTTTTCTTTTTTTTTTTTTTTCTTCCATCCCTCTTTTTTTTGGTGCTTTTTTTTAGGTTTTAGTCTTTTGAAAAAAAATTCTATCCCCTGCAATTTTCACATCTATAGAGATTACAGGTGAAAATCAAAGGACCAATTCTGCTTGTCATATAGATATGAACGATGGCTCTATGTGGAGGTGGGCAGAACTGGCTCCTAGCTCAATTGGGCTATCTTATAGTTAGGGTTAAATTCTGTTGTACTGGGGTGTGTTTCAAATAATTCAGTGTCCTACCAGTATAACTTGAGAGCAGATTTTCAGCTCTTGAGTTTTATACTGTGTGTCTAAAGCTATGTATTATGAATGCATATATTTCCTGAAAGAATTTTTCTAGTCTGTAATTTTGTATTGGACCATTGCTAGATCACCCTTTACTGTTGAGCTGATCTTCATTCAGTGTTTTTGTATGAAGATGGTGTTGGAAGTCTTTGCTTCACTCTTGCACCAGAGATGCATTTTTTAATAGGTTCTGTAGCCTTCATAACTTTCACTGCTGCCCTATGTTAATGAGCATAGGTTTGGAATACTTACTTTCCTCATCAGGCTTTATTGGCTATGTGTGTCACATGTATTTTGAGGAATGCTGGTTGTTAATGAATCCTGCTTTGTTTTAAAATGGTTTCATATATACTGGGATTTGATTTTTTTTTTCTTGTTTTCATACTCTGCTGTTTTCTCTTACTCTCCTTGTCAAGTTCTTGCCATGCATGAAAATGTTCTTAAGTGTCCTACACCAGGCTGCACAGGCCGGGGCCACGTAAATAGCAACAGGAATTCCCACCGAAGGTAAGGATGCCGTCGCTGGACACCAATCTAGAGGGAACAGTGCCTCCGAACTGCAGCCCTTCTAGCAGTCCATTGGTGGGGGGGGTGTGAGTGTGTGTTTTGTTGTTTTGTTCTGAAGACTGGCAGATGGTGCTTCGTGTGCTTTATCCATTTTAAGGAGTAACATTTATTCATGTATTTTCTGAGAAGGACGAGTGTGTGTTTGCTTCAGTATGGATGAATTGATCCACAGAAGGCATTTAAAGCATCCTTAGCTTTTTGGGTGGATTTATTTTTTCTTTTTGCTTTGATATTAGCTGAACAGCAGTGGTATGAAACAAATGGTACGACTCCTTAGGGGTATGTCACTGGGAGAAAGGAGAGTCTGCCAACATCATCAGGACTAGGGCAGAGTTCATGTTCTCAAACCTCACTCTCTTCAGTGATTATTTTATAGTGCATGAAAAAATCCACTCTATTCCTAAAAAATATTTTTTAGATGTTATATTTTTTTAGAAATGACATTTAAGTACACAGACATTATAAGAGTTGGCTTTCCTGCTGACCTCAACCCAAAAGTCCTGAATCAGCTAAAACCAAACAAGAATTTTGCCTGTTTAAGAATCATTATGAAAATGTCTCATTACATTTAAAAATGAGAGGGTAGAAATGTTAGATGTAAATATTCTAGCCAAACAAAAGAAGATCAAGGGAAAAAAGCAACTTTTCTATAGTTTCCTAAGATTAATAATAGATTCTTATAGAACAGCTGCCATTACCTATTAAATTCTGCCAAACAACTAACAGAATTACCATCTGAATGTTACGATAATTTTTAGTACATGTCAGAATTTTCCCACAGGACAGCAAAATCTTGCTTATTTCTTTTCAATTTTAAAATATTCAGGAAATATGGGCAAGAGGGTGAAAGGAACTACACAAGGTTCCTATTATTGAATTCATTTTTTACTGTTAATTGTAGCATGAAGGTTTAAGGGACTACACAGCTACTGGACGTTCAGTCTTTTCAAGCTTTGGGTTACTAGAGACCCTCACATTAACTGCGTGTCTCCCAGAAGACTCTTGTGGGTACCAATCCATCTGCAATAAGCTCTGGTACCCCTTTCTTCTCTGCAGTGATGCTGCCAGTAGATGCAGCAAAAACCTCTGAGAAGGCTTTATGGGAATTACTGCTGCTTGAAGCAGCATTCACGTCTGGTTGAATATCTGCTAGAATGTTTGAGGTGTCTGAAGAAGAGCATGTCAGTGGAGCACAGCTGCCCTCTGGCATAACTCCAAAAAACACAGAGCCCCCTCACCCCTTTGCAGAACTAGGGCAGTGAGAGAGGGCTGGGGGGAGCAGTCTGCAGTCTGTGCTCACCTCTTTCTGCAGCTTTTGGGGCATTTTGCTCTGCTTCACTTTTTTAATTCTTTCCCCCCACCCCCTTACATTCTACAGAGAAGGGAACATCTGGGAATGCACTGATTTGCCTTTCATTTTAATTTCTTTTCCTGTGGAGAGCACAGAGAGCTGCGGTCACATAAGCACGCAATAGACTATGACAAGGAAAGGACCCCCTCCATTGTCAGGTCACAGGTTTTCACATCTTCACAAAGAGCACCATCTGCTGGCATCAATATATGTATTTTCCCCTGTTCTAAATCTTTTCCAGAAGAATCAGTGCTTTCAATAATAGTTCTGCGTCTGCAAATTTAACCGAATTTCAATTCAAGTGCACAAGTTCTTTTCATGTTTCGTGACCTACTATTAGAAAACATAACTTTAGTGGCTGAAATTCATGAACAAACACTAAGTATAACATAGTTGAGATATAGATTTAGTGACCCAAGGCCAAATTTGGAACTCATTTATATGCCTAGCAAAAAGACTAGAGTTAATGGAGCTGAATGAGGTGTGAAGATTTGACCTATATGGTGGTGTCATTTAATCAGAAGCCATTTCACTAGCCACATTTGCAGATGTGTAAAGGTCACCAGTCTGCTAGCAGAGCTGCACAGTAGATTCCAGTTTATATTCTTCTCTCCTACTGGTATGTCCACTGGCTGACATCCATGAATAATCTAGCCATGTACAGTCATAGAAGAAGAACAGATGTAGGATCTACCATGCAACTTGGAAAGCAGAAGAAAGGAAGTCTATTCTATTCTATAGAAAACATATATGACCAAAAAGCTTTTGGAAACTCTTTTCCTTCAGATTCTTCCTGATGCTGTCTAAGGAGGAGAAGGAGTAATTGGATCAGTGCTATAATGTGAAACTACACAGGACAAGACAATTAAATTTCCTTTCTGTAATTGCAGCCTCTCTGGATGTCCTATTGCTGCAGCAGAGAAACTGGCTAAAGCTCAAGAGAAGCATCAGAACTGTGATGTGTCAAAATCAAACCAGGCATCAGATCGGGTTTTAAGGTATTAGAAATCACTATAATACTTATTATTATGCAGAATTCATCACACATTCACCTAATCTGAGAATTTATATTTATATATGTTGTATATACATATATACCTCCTCTAAAGAAGAGTTAGAATTAGGGCTTCTGGATCCAATTCTCACAGTATATATATCCCACTCAATTACATGGGGGAGGGTTGGTAATTATTTTGGCAAATACATGTAAAGCTGAAAAGCTCATTTTTGTCTTAGGCATTGTTTGGTGTAAAGATGACTGCTGGAGTGCAAAGTCTAAGAACAATGTGAAAAAAGTTGGTATCTTTTGGGAATAAACTAATATTTACCGGTAAGTCTTGGTTTTTTCAGCAGGCTTTTACTAGTAAATATCAGTTTAAATTAAACCAGAAGCCCTATTTACATTACCAAACCGGTAATACACCTTTTGGCAGGACACTTGGAAAAATGTCAGGTATAGTTTAGATTCCAAAATAAGGTCAGGCTTAGTTCTTTGTCTCTGTTCCCCCACTCAATGCCAGGATGGATAGAAAGAGGGAAAAATTGTCCTAAATATTCATAAAGGAAGGACCTTGAAACAGCTTGAGATAACTATAGTCCTAGTCTTCATCCATATATGATTCTGCATTTATCCAAAGCTGTATCCAGCTTTGTGCTATTGTCGCCTCTTTTGAGATATGTGGGTGGAAAAATATTATTTCGAAGGAGCTGAAGTGTGAAGGATACATGTAAAGGAAATAGACTTCTGCATGATTGTACCAGCCTTATGCTGATGATGCCCCAAGAGCTGCAGAATTTCTCCATGGATACTGTGATATCTGTGGGCTGGGATAGGTACATCCCTCCCAGCTGCCTTGAAGAGCGTGGAGGAAGTGCCACAGCTTTAGTGCCTAGAATTTCCTATTTATCCCAGAGGTTGCCTAGAATTTAACTGTCTTCTAGATTTAAAATCCGATAGGATTGCTTAAAATGGAAGTTTTCTACTGTATTATTAACATCATCCTTTGAATTTTCTCTTAAAACTTCATCTAATCTTGATGTCTTTTCAAAAACCAGTCTTTCTATAGAGCTAAGAACACAGAATTATGGTTCACATCTACAGAAGATTTTTTTGTCGTGCCTATTGACTTTGTTTCCCTTTCTCAGACTGTTTTTGATGGGCTTTATCTTGACTGCCCCTAATTCAGGTTGTACAATTTTTGATACAGCATTCAAGACAATTTTCGATACAGCATTCAAGACAATTTTCAAAACCTGTTAATGAAAAAACACCCTTTGAGGGAATAACACAGTTTCTCGATGGAAAAAGACAGATCAAAAATTCTGTGGCTTTTGCCACTGCTCGTTAGAGGGAAGCCACTGACATGTACAAAGAAGGCAACTGTTCAAAAGCAGCATCCAGTTTGATGGTAAACTCCCTAGGAAATTGCACTGCAATCTTAACTTTGCTTATGAGCCTACCCTGCATTTCAGATTTTATAGGCAACTCAGATAATGCTTTCATCTTGTCTCCTGCTTCCCTTTTACCTTTAAGTCATAAAAGTATTTAAGATGAAGAACTTGGGAGCTATTTATAATATTTGCATACAGGCAACTGATGGGCAGACAGAGATGGTCTAAGAGTAAATCTTGTCTTCATTCCAGTTTCCATCCCACTTGCATTTAAAATTTCTTATTTAGAAATCAATTCAGAAGACTTCTGTTCCACAGAAATTTTGAATTTGCATTGAATCTATACAGGATCTGAATAGCTTTTTTTTTTTTTTTTAGCTAAATATAGATTATCTCGAGACAGGATAAAAATATTCATATCAGCTCATTGTGTAAATAAGCCCACTGTATTTTATGAGGTAGAAGTGTCTAAAGGAATGAGCATACATAAATCAAAGGGAATAGTATGACTAATGATTTCTTGGGTGATCTTTACATAAATATCCTGATTAATTCTATGAAAAATAATTTATTCAGAAAAACATCATATTCAAAACCTATTTCTTACTATTTATCACATTCCATTTGTCAGTCAGCATGATGATACTTCTGGTCTTGACTGCATTTATGTTCCTATCAATGTTCCTTCCAGTTCCTCTGGTTATAAATGCAGTAAAGAAAAAAAAAAAAAAAAAAAAAAAGACTTGATGATATGATTCTTGATTCTAGCAGAAGCACTGCAGGTGTGCTGTTCATCATCTTTACCTTCTGCTAATGCAGTAGGTAGACATGTAGCACTGTGTATCTGTTGCTCCCTATGACCTAGTCATATGACACTTTCTTATATAGGTAAGATTTGCGGGATCTGACCTTCATTTCTTTGCTTCGAGGGCTGATGGTTTCTGTGTCCACATGCAGAAGACAGTGTGAGAGTAGAGTTCACTACAGCTTTCTTTCACTGAGATTTCACAAGTTTCTCCAATGGCCTAATGAGATCTGTCAGAGCTTTTCCTGACTATTCTTTTCCATCCAAAACAGAAGAGAAATTTACCTGATACAGTTTTATTCTGTATTCATTGGTAGAATCTTCCTTGAGGTGTGCATCTGTGTGTCAGGAATTGCAGCTCCTGCCAGAACCTTGCAGGGTTAGCAGGACCTGCAAGGCAGCAGCTCAAAGTCAACAGAGATTATGAGAGTATCCTGTGTATTTCTCAAGATAAACATAGATTTCTGTATAGAGGGGTGAAACAGGACTAGCTCCTTTGGAAAACATACAGGAAAACAGCATACAACTCTGCTGAAAGAAATTCAGAGAAAATTCCAGTAATTAAGTGGATCTTCCAGTGCTATTTTTTTCTTTTTGACATTTGAAGAATTTGTCCAAACATCTTCTGTCATCCTGCTTGCCCCTCTTTAATTCACTTCTCAAAAGAGAAAATGTTTGCTATGTGATGGAATTACATGGGGAAAAGTAAATTCTGAAGTATTTTAAAACAGAATTTTAAAATACTTATAGCTACAGCATACGTTTAGTGGTATTAGAATTCATTTTGTCTAGGCTTTGTTCAAGAAAATATATATTGTTTGTCTGCTGAAAATAACCAAACTAAGCAAATGCAATAATTTATTGCTGTCTCTTGAGTACAAGAAATAACTAAGATTTTCTAATCTGAACTATAAATTATGCACAGACAGTAAACTGAACTGCATCTAACAAACTTTACATATCTTTAATTTCTAGGCCCATGTGCTTTGTTAAGCAATTGGAGATCCCTCAGTATGGCTACAGAAACAATGTCCCCACCACCACACCCCGCTCCAACTTGGCCAAGGAACTAGAGAAATACTCTAAGACTACGTTTGAATATAACAGTTATGACAACCATGCCTATGGCAAGAGAGCCATAGCTCCCAAGGTGCAATCCAGGGATATATCCCCCAAAGGATATGATGGTAGGAGGTGCACACTCTTATACATCAGAGACAAGTTTGCAGCTAATCATGTTGTTGTATATGTAAACATCATACAAATAAGACATGTTTTCATGATCATATAGTTTTATGAAGAATGCTGTCATGTGTGAGTTATTTTAAAGGCCTTTTTTAAAAGCATTGGTTTATATGGTGCTTGCTTCAGGATTGTTGCACTGGCAAAAGAACATCTCCAGCTGTTAAGCTCCTGGGATGTGTTGAGATTGCAATAAAAACTAAGTAATAGAGCTAGTCCTTATGTTACTATCTGGGAGACCTGGCCTCAAGGGTTGCATTAGGATTCTTGCTTCTGTACAACAGTGCAGGTAACCCATAAAGATAACATACTTGCTCCATGGGGATATGGAAGTAGAAAACCTGGATCACATTGCACTTCAGAAATCACTGCTACTTTCTTAATGAGGCATTTCTGCTCATTTTATCCTCATGAATACACCTGTTGAATTGTCTGAAAAACCAAACATAAGTAACATGTTTAGGAGTAGGCTGAAAGTGGCTTCAGTTCAGGAGAAGACAATGGATGGAGTCTATCAGACAAGAGGATTTTTATTAGGTTAGAAAAGTGAATTGCAGGATAAAGAATGAGGATTTGGATTGTAGCTTTTGAGGACATCAGAAATTTTTCAGAGAAATATATATATATAATGTGTATATATATATATATATAAACCTGTGGCTTTATCTTTTCTTTTTTTTTTTTTTCTGTTTTTGAATGTTAACAGGGGTGGTTTTGGGTGAAATATTTGCTACTACTCCCTGACTACCTTAGGAAAATTCAGGCTGGTGTACGGTTTTTGTTTAGGAAAACAGAAATGAAATT
>JAAGNO010006806.1:32334-46976 GCA_033439905.1 Ceryle rudis
TGTCCCTTAATAGGGAAATCTTTTTTTTTTTTTTTTGTTTTCTCCAGGTCTATTAATTTTAGTATTGAATTTTTTTTTTTTTAATTTTTTTTTTTTTTTTTTTGCTAAACACAGTCTGATGCATACATTTTGTAAAAGGATTAAGATGTAAAGATGCATTTTCATTCAGAAGTCAGAAATGGGACCTAAGGTTATAAGATCTAGTACAAAGAAACCGGTGCTATTTGTATAATTTCTTGCCTGTGATATGACAGTTCTTAACTCGCTGCATAATATATTTGAAATTAACAAATCCTCCAGCACAGGTGACTTTAAATGTGCTTAACAGTAGTGCATGGGCACTAATGTTCTATATATTCATAGTCCCTCAGTATATTATGAAGTGGCTGTACAGATACAAGTAACAGCTTTAGCTGTTAAGCTTTCTATATTAAGAAAAGCAGTTCAGTATTAACGTTCATTAATGAACGACTAGAAGATATTTTTTACATTAGAAACTTTACATTTCGACTCTGAAAACTGTTCAGAAATTTTTTAACACGCACCAGCAACCAGTACGGTGGTACCTATAGGCGACCACTAGATGGCTAAGTAGGCAGATGCAGTGCAGAGGAAACATTTTTATTGTGCTTATAGAAGAGCTTTTGAGCTGGCAGACATGTTCTGTTCTTCTACATTTAGACAAAGGGTTTTTTCCCTTATCGTGTAAAGCCCTTTATTCATTCATAACAAACTAAATCCATAGTAGTAGGTATTAGTAATAATCATGATTTAAGTCAGAATGCCTGGTGATTTGTTTTCCAATGATGCTTTTTGTTTTAATTTTTTTTCATACTGTTCAAGAGGGAAATATCTTTCTGGCATGTAAATAAATGCAGTTGTTCTCTGTATCAACACAATGGAAAAAAATTGGAACAAAATGCTAAAAGTCTTCTGTGTTAAGACAGAAGGGGTGTCTTTCCTAATGTGTCACCCTATATTGAGAGTGAAAAAATGAATCTGAGAAGATAAGTATTTTCTAAATTAAATTAGCAGGATAGCAGCAATTAGATACATGCTCTGACAAAAGGCAGTAATTCAGAAAGAAAGATTTGCATTCACAGTGCTTTCCTGCAGCTCTGTTGTTACTCAAGAGGAGAGAAAGTCGCCAAACATATGAGAAGTCAGTCGCATTCACATTAGTTTTGAAACCAAATTTCTTGTGGAGTGTTTCATATTTGTAAAGGTGAGGGACTCTCTGTGGGCATTTTTATTTTATATGTGCTTAGTTTTTATTATATTTTTCTTCATTTTAAGATACCTTGTTTCTCTTCATCTAACGTAATAGACCTTACTTGTTTGTTTCTATAACAGGAAAAGTCAGAGCCCACCCTCACCTAATTTTTCAGAGTACCTCAGTTGCTGCAGAAATTGGCATAGCTATTGTTGCAACTATTCTGATACCTAAATTTACTGATTAAAAAAGATAGATACATGAACTGTTAATACATTTACATCTGCAGAGAAGGGACTGCATTTTGAATGTATTTCCTCATTGGCAAATGGTGTCCAAAAGGACCCGTTTCATTTTCTGACATTATATATTCAAGCATTGACTGTTAATGTTAAATAAACAAAGAAACAAAGATTACTTGATGCTAGCTGGCTTTTGTTACTTTAATCACCCAGACAGGTGTCAGGATCGGAAACAAGAATCAGGCAGATGTTAACTCATACTCACCTGTCACAGAACAAATCAAGAACATAAAGACAACAACAAGAAAATACCTTTAGAGACTTCTCTTTATTCTAAATTTTGCACCTTTGTGCCAGGTGGCAGGAGTGGTAATGAAGATTCTCCCCTCTTCCTCCAAACATCAGATTAGCCATTCAGGAAGAAATCTACTTTAACAGCATTAATGTTGTGTAACAGCATCATGCTATGTGTGGGAGGGGGCTCAATGCTTACAATCTATACAGGAATGGAAAAGCATTTTATCATTCTGCTAGGCAATCAGATTCAAGAAGAGGTAACAGTGTGCTAGTGTGAAGCTGAATTAACAATATTTCTCTTATTTTGACAGAATCCTGATATGGAAGTCGATGAAAATGGGACGTTGGATCTGAGTATGAACAAGCAGAGGCAGCGAGATGGTTGCTGTACCATTTTGACACCACTGGAGCCAATGTCCCCACAACGACAAGCTGTGATGAATAACCGGTGTTACCAGCTGAACGAGGGTGATTGCTGGGACTTGCCAGTGGACTACACTAAAATGAAGCCCAGTAGGATAGATGAAGATGATTCCAAAGAGATTAATGTATGTCTTTTTCATCTAATAGTTCTTGTTGCAGTCTGATTTTGCTAATTCATTAAATTTCTGAAGTTTGGAGGGAAAGAGGAAACAAAATTAATACATGATAAAAATCATGGGTTTCTACAAAAAGGACTTTCTGCTGGTTAATCTTTAGGACTATATCATGCTGGCACACGTCTGATCTGTGACTAAGTTCCATAAAACAACATATGAACCATGAATGTGAATCATGTTTTCTAACAGCATCATCTTGTTAACAAATATTTTCTGCAGTAAAGATGTTTTTCTACATCCAGATTGTGTTACTTTGTATAAAAAAGTTGACGTAACTGTGCAATATTGGGATAATCAGCTCTTAAGACAAGACTTCTCCTGAATTTGAAAACCATAAATGATGTGCTGAGTATTTAAAAGCATGTATTACTTAGGAATCAATTTAAACAAAAGCATCAGAGTATAATGTAAGCTTCAACTATTTTAGCTAATCTTCTGAATTACTTACACGCTCCTGATACCTTTGTCTGTGAAAGGGCCTGTATTAATGACATACTTTCTTTCGAGAATACAAAGAAAGGATATTAGGATCAGTGTTACTTTTCAATTCGTAATACCAAGACAACAGCAAAACCCTCTAAACAGAAGAGGCAAATGAAGAAAATGCGTTAATGAATTTGTTTTACTTTTCAAAACTTAGAATACCCAAGTTGCTGAAGAGGTTTGATGACAAAAGTTCAGTTCAGCTGCTTTTGTTCATTAGCTTTTAACCCTTATCCACAGTGCAGTTTACAATCCTGCACTCAGTGCAATTTAGTGGTTTAGAGACTCCTAGAGATTGTTCTATTTTTACTTCGTTTATGACAGCAAATTAGGCCGATCATTTGTGTGTAACACATCTCTTGCCAATTTTAATTAAAACATAAAGCTATTTTCAGCGAAACATGTAACAAAGTACCATTTTCACTAGATACGCTAAATGTATTCTAGCTTTGGTGTTAATTGAAGTTTTGCTATTATTTTCAGTGAAGTTAGGAGTAAATCTGTCACTATCAAGGAAATGTGAAGTAAACCAGACAGTATAGCATGTTTTTTTCAAAGCAAACACTTCTTCCTACTTCTACTGTGGTGTTTATAGCACCATCTTCAGGAATCGCTAAGTCAATGCATTCAGCCACTTCATTTGTGAAATAGATTATTTTGAATTTCTGAATGTATCAGAAAACAAATTAGATAATTCTGTTCTGCCAGACAGATCCATTGAGATTCTGTGTGCAGATGTTAAGATTGTTCCTGTTTCATCTTTGAGGTGTTCTCAACCATTAAAAATATGGTTTAAGGTGACTTTTTGATGCACAAGAGGCTGTGTTTAGTCATCTTTTTCTCCTTTACTCTGTTTTGCAGTGATTGTAGAAAAAAATAGATTATTTTAAAGCAAAATAATATGACAGCTATAGAAAAAGCTGTGTTTTGCCCTTTTGTTTTTTTCTGTAGTTAAATAAACTTTATATTCCACATACTCTGAAGTCATCATCAGAATATCCAAATATCATTTAAAGTTTTAATAGGTAAAAGAATATAAAATAATTTCATTAATTTTCTCTGGCAGAATAGGTTAAAGGAGGAGATAACATCTTGATGACTCTGCTTTACCTTATTTTGTGTGAGTTGTAGCCTCCCCTAGCTGAAACTAATGCATATATATTTGCCTGTAGCCAGAAGATTTGGATCCTTTCCAAGAGGCGCTTGAAGAAAGAAGGTATCCCGGTGAAGTTACAATCCCAAGTCCTAAACCCAAATACCCTCAATGCAAAGAGAGCAAAAAGGATTTAATAACGTAAGCATAATGTGAGGTGAAATTATTTTTCTCCTTTTAACCTTTTCTCTCTTTGTCTTTTTTTGAACAAACGAGTACATATACGCCTTGCAGTATGAGCATGCAACATTTGCAGCATATAAATGTTTCAAACTGCCAGTTAAGTAAAGTGATAAGCTAACGTGTATTTGCTTGTTCTTAATGATGCTATATTGTATTGAGACGCCATTTTCATTTAAACCTGTTCATTTTGCAGCTTTTCGATTAGGATGCTTAAAACCCCTTGCAGTCATTGCAGCTAAACTGGAAACAATGAAACTTTTAAAAGTTTTTTTTTAAACATACTTACTATTTTGGCTGTTTTTGTTTTTGTTTGGTGGCAGATGTCCAACACCAGGGTGTGATGGGAGTGGTCATGTGACTGGTAATTACGCCTCACATAGAAGGTGTGACTTCATTTTTTTCATGGTGGATTCTGTCTTTTCAATTTATTGTTTTCAGCTTACCTCAACAATGCTGTCAAAGTAAAACGTTGAACTATGTGTTAACCCTTTGAGTAATATATGTTGATCTTAAAAGCATGCTAATTTGTGTGTTGTATAAACGTCTTTTATTTTTAAATAGATTACTAAAATTTCCAAAGTATTCTTAAGCATTTAAGTAGTTAACCCAGGAATCTCAAATAGTTTTTTTTTACATTTTACTAGTTCATAGAGAAACAAACAAACAAACAAGAATATTTACAGTATGTCATTTTGGAAGTAATGTTGATACCTAAATATATTCAGAGGGTTAACTATATTACAAAATTCAATATTACAGCACTTGCCCCATCGCTTTTCTGCATTACAAACTTTTACTTTTTAATTTTTATGTTGTGTTTGTTTGGGAGTGTTCAGTTAATGAGAAGATTAACTTACTTGTATGTCCTGACATGTCTTACAGTTTATCTGGCTGTCCCTTGGCTGACAAAAGCATTCGAAGTATGCTGGCCACAAGCTCACAAGAACTCAAGTAAGATATAAAGAACAAATATTTTCTTTATAAATATTTATTTGACTAAAAATTGTGTATAGTTATATGAGAAATTAGAATCACTTTCTGGAGAGCTGCTGCAGAAGGGGCTGATCCTGCTTGGAACACATGTTGAAGCCTCTAGAAATTCCATACAGGCTGGCTCTATACATATGTCTGTTGATGTAGTGTTTCTTTTTGTGTATTCATTAGGTGATAGGGATGGACAAAAGACAGAACTTCTGGAATTTCATCTAAATGTTTGAATTCCTATTCGATTTTTTCCTGAACATTTGAGTTTGCTAGTTAGAACATTCTCATGTGATTAGACTGATTAAATACTGTCGATTACAGAACCAGTAAAGTGCTGTATTTTCTCAGAGGTAGACTGGAGGGAAAATAAAACAATTTGTTTTTCCCTAATGCTTGCATAGTTTTCCCCAGGTTTGTATCACTGTTATCAGCTTAATGCATTTTCTCATTTGACTGTGTTTTTTAGTGTTTCCTTAGTTATTCCCCTACTTAAAAGGCATTATTTACAATTCCTTTCAGTTCTTTGGCGTGACAATTGTGGGCAATGGAAGTCAGAGAATCGTGAGACTTAGCTTTGATCTGTCTTCCTGCACCATATGCTCAACTGCAACCCTGTATGTGGAAGAACTGTAGCATTTGTTAGTGCTGAGATAGTGGTACTCCTGAGTTGGTACTAACATGGAAAGATGTTCACGAGTAATGAGGAAAAATTGGGTAGAGAAAGTATGAATGGATTGCTTATGCTGCCAGTCTTAAGCAGTATTCTGTCTTTACCATACATGAGTGCCTTAAATAGCATTTCTTGAGTTCAATACAAGCCCTAATAAAAAAAAAAGCAAACCTTCATGTAAAGCATGGGAAAGATAAGAAAGCAAGCATAAGAAAGCTGCTGAAGTAACAGTGCTCTCTAGTCTTAGCTGCTCTAGCACTAGATGAAAGCAATAGGGAAAAAAAATAGAATTTATATTCCTCCCAGTCAAAAATACTATTTTGAAACTTTCAGTTTAGATTATGCTGATATATGCTGCGAAAAGGCTCTGTGGTATGCAGGGGAAAGGGATGTAAATGATATCAGTGAAAAACATTGTTTAAGAAAGTATAAGCAGAGTAAGATGTGGGCACCTTACCCAGAGAAACTCTGATTTGTACCTGGATTTTGGTTTGGGGTGGGTCAAATGAATTACAAGGAAATGTAATTACATAAGGAAAATATAGACAAGACTCTCAGGGCAGCATGAATGATACTTTAAGTGCATACTTTGCTGCTCTGACCCTTTATAAAGTTTCCACTTGTCTTAGGAAGGTGTTCTTGAACTACCCCATCTCTTCTGCGTCTCTCAAGCATCTGCAGTCAAGCCTACCTAATAGAAACCAGGAAGAACAAAAAACAAAACAAAACAAAATCAATTTAAACTCAAGACCCCACTCCTGTCTCATGACATTCCCTGTACCTATTTCAGGTTTTACCTAAGAAAAGAGAACAAGATTAAGTCCTATTTAAAGTTATATTTTTAGGTTTAGCGTCTATTTACTTAGCATTTAGTATCAATAACTTATTTTGCACTTATAATACCTATTGAAGATATAAAAGCTCTATTAAGTGAATTCAAAAGTGAGGAAATGACAGAATTTTAAGCAGGCAAACAACTCAGTTCTCCGTTATATTTTCATTACAAGGCAATCCTTCATTTTCTGATAATACATTTTTTCCATAGCATAAAAAAGTAATTCACTTCATAGGGAAGACAGTAATCACTGCATAAGTAACTAATGAATTTCTTTGGTTTTCCTCTTTATCCCATGTGTCGCGCTGTCTGTTACTCACTGCACTTTACTCAAACTGTACTCTCAAGATATAACTTCTAATTCACTCACACATTTATCACTACCATTGATTCTGAGTGTTTCCTAATTAATTTATCTTCATTATAAAGGAATTAATTTATTTCCATCTACAAATATACTCTGAAGTAAGTCAGGATTGGTATTATTCGCATTTTAAAGCCAGAAAACTTAAGCATGTAATTTTGATTGCTCAGTATGAGACTTCCAGGATTCAATTTGTTAAGAGTTCTTCACATTGTAGAGAACTGTATATGTTTAAAGCCAAGTACCTATTGAATTTGCTTGGAGCTGTGAGAATTCAGCAGTTCTGCATGATGAGTGATTGACCCTTTGTGAAAACCGGTGAACTCTACAGAAAAAGCAGGACAGAGCCCAGTGTTCCAGAACAGCTATGGGACTATCCTTTCTCCTCCCCCAAAACTCTGATCACTCCCAGATTCCTCTTGGTCCATTCACTCTGTCCTGTTTTCTTTCATCATTTTTTCTACATAGCTCCCTGTCTCAAGCTTCTTGTCCAATCAGCCCATCTTCTGCTTCCATCACATTTATATTTATATTGTCCTGTATCTCTACATCCTGCTGAAGTTGGTACAGGGAGAAATAAAGCATCTTCACATTTCTCATGTATATTTGAAAGCAGGGATGTAGAAGTCCTATGGATGGCAGCATCCTTTATACAGCTCTCATTTATGCTCTTGTTCTCTGCCTAGGATGGGAGAAGATGTGATCATGTAAATGATAATGCATATGCACAAAACAGCTAAACCAAAGCTACATAAGCAATTTTGGTTTTGGAATTTTTAAACTGTGAAGTACTTCATTTACATCTGTTATATTTTTGTGTGCAAGGTCTGGGGGTATAGTTCCCTTGCTTTTAAAAAGAGCAAGCTGAAAAGAAGCAGAAAGTCTATAATGTGGGATCCTACTGGCTCTCTGTCAGGCCACCAGCCACCATGGGAACTTTTGGTATTCACTATATAGGTCACCTTAACTACTGTGGCAGCAAACAGCAGTATGCTCTGCATGGACTGGCACCAAGAGGAGGAGGGGATTGTTGCTGGTGTGTTTTATACATATTTGCTGTCAGCAGAAGAGTAGTGAGTCAGTAACCTTGGCTCCTGCCCCATGCTGTAGAGAAAAATGTATGCACATTTTTTGCCTATATGTCAAGCTGAGATCCTCTGTCCTATCCCTGCCAATCTGTACTGTTCTCATCTCTTCTCTGTCTTTTATTCCTTCTTCTGTTTTTCAATGTATTTGTTTCCAGTCATCCATAAAGATTTCAACCTCTGTAAAATTTCTGGCAAATACTTTTTTTAATGCATAGGGTACAGAGAATTGATAGTGCAGTAGAAGAATTCATAGTCCAACATAGGGATCATATTTCTGGATGGCATAGTTTGGAAAGATTTCATACTTTCATGGCTTTGCTGTGCATAGATTGTAGCAAATATCACATATATGCTGGTAAAGCCTTTATATCATATTTTACTAATTCATGATCTCCTTGTATGTATTGTACAACACACAAAAGTTACATTTAATACATCTTCCGTACTGGAATTTGGCCAACACACTGATTCTTTTTAAGCCCCAACTAAAATACAAAATAGCAGGCACTTCAAATAATATTCCTGCATAACATAATTCAAACAGTATTCATAATCAAAATAATATGAAAAGGTTAGAGAAAAGTTTATTTTGCTAAACAATTATGCTCACTGTATTGCCCTTTGGTAGTTGTGGCTCCATAGATTCCATCACTCATTTCCTGTCCCCTAGAATAATAATATTGCAGCTTTCAATTAAATTGTTCTATGGTCAACATAATAATTTCTTACCACTCATTCTTCTTTTCTTACAAAGGAGGCTTCTTGCTCAGGTTTACCATGCAGATTGTATGATTTTCCACTTTCATCCAAAGCCGCAGTGGAAACACAAGGGTCTTTGTGCATAGTTTATCGGCAGACCAAAGCCATTACACAGCCTGGTCAGTGATCTCCAAATAACAAAAGTATTTCTTCATCTTTAATTCTCAGTTACTGCTGCTGGCAAAAAAAAGACGTCAACAGCTTTTAGGGTCTATGAAGAAACTGATAGCTGGCAAGAACCCAAGCTTTTCCAGTGCTAAGATTTTGGTTATAGTTCTTGCGAAGAGCAACTATTTTTTAAAGGACCTAGGGACACTGTAATGATGAGTAAACTTAACTATATGGGAAAGCAATTAACAGCCCACCCCGTGACAGCTATCAATATTAAAATACTCAAAAGTTAAATACAGTTTTATCTTACCCAGAGGCTTTCCCTTATCAGTTTTCTTTATTTACTCCATATCACAGGAGGTTTTTTTAACAGTTTCAGTTACCTCAAACCTGTAATCCCATTGTAGGATTATAAATACTATTAACAGCCCAACATTTTGAAGTACTTTATATATTATTCAAAATAAAATTAAAAAAAAAAATCCAAACTAAAATTAGTTCTTTTTTTAAAAAAGGACACGTTTGAATTATCAGTAAATCAATACCAGCCAAAATGCAGCATACTGATTGAGAACATTTCTACTTGGTGTGCTGCCAACATGGGAACCAGAGAACCTGGGTATCAGAGACTCCCAGAAAATGTCCAGTTTAGTTCTACTTAGTGCTACTTTGACTTAAAAATAATCACTGTTTTTCAAAGACCATAGGGAACTAAGTACTAGCTTGGTCTACCATGGAACTGACTATCAACATGTTGACTATGCTTGTTCCTTTGGGTCAGTTTTCTGCCAGAAGATCCCATTAGTGCTTATAGTAAAGAATCGGAACAACAGAAAGTGTTGCAGTTCAACCAGGTGCCTACAAGTTTGGGTACTAATCTAATACTGTTGTAATATGCCCAGTCCTGCAGTCCCAAAGCACCTGTGTCTCTGTGTAGATTCTGAATGTCATCATTTTCTGTGGCAGACATCTTTTGGTATTCCTCTGTGGCACATACAAGGAGGAGTGCAGTCTCATTTGCCTCTCTACAATGAAGCCTGAGAGCTTTTCTTTTCCACAGCTCTTCTTAACTCAAATTGAGGAGCTTGGTCTATTTTTGCACATTCTCCACAAAGAAGTAAGAGTTGAAATTTCTGTGCTTCCTTATTCTTTCCATGTCACTCTGCCCTAATTTCTATATTCTTGGTGGTTATCCTCTACTCTTTCTCTTCCTTTTATCTTTGTCTACCTATTCCCAGATGTGTCATTCTAGCAGTATTTTCCATTCAGTTCAGATGGAAAAGTGAGCTGCTCTGAAGCTCTCCCTGTTTATCACAGCTCTTCTAGGAAGAACAACTCCATGCAGTACAGTTTTCTTCTGGATAGAAAGGATATCCTTAGCTCATACTTCTAGGGAAATTCTTCCATAGTAGTATAATCTCTATTCAGTTTTCATTGGTGTAATTTTACTGCAATTTGCTCAGCAAGAATTAGCAACTGGGAAGAAGGGGTGTTGTCCCAGAAATGGAGAAGCTTGGGTTGTATTTATTCTGATGAATATATAAAATAAAATATTACTGTAAAAAAATGTGGTATATTCTTTAGCCATCTGGCAAAAAATAGGCCTCAAAATAAAAAGTTAAAAAGCAGAAACAAAAAATAATGGATATATTAGTAAAATACTAGAGAATCATTCTCATTTTTTTTAGACAGGTAATAAGTTTATTCTTGGACATCGATTGGTATCTATATTTTTTAAACCTTGATAGCTCTCCCAATATAGAGTTATTTCTGCAGAAATCTGTTTAGCTGCTGAAATGATTTCTCCACCTACATCCTGTGTTTGTCACTTGAGGTGTTTCTGATGTTCGGTGCCTGGGTGTACATTTGTTGCTCCATCTGAACAGGAGTATTATCCTTTTCCTTGCCTCACCTTGCTGTGTCTTGCCTTTCCTTCCATTTTCCTGCTGAGGCTACATCTGTCCTCCTCCTGTAAGAACTCATAAGACTAGGGCCCATTCTATAGTTTTCACTCAATTTTCTCTTAGAAAATTACTTTTTGTTGCAAGAGGAATAACCATTTCTCATTCTTACTATCAATTTTTTATCCCTGTTGTTTGTGTCCTTTTTTGTTTTCGTGTGGTTTTTTTTTTTCCTACATGGAAAACTTAATAGAAGTTGTCGTTACAGTTTTTCTTGAATACTGAGGTTATTGAGCCTAGAAAGTAATCCCGTGTTATAATGAAATAGTCCTTTGATGCTAAATATGTATTCTTTGAATCTGCAGATACTTTTTTAAGTTTCCTTGATGTTTTAGCTTTTATATAGAAAATGTGATTGCAAGGAGCAGATGCGATATATTTGGAGTAATGTTAAAAATTACTAGAGCGAGTCATTTGTAAGTGATAGCGCTTTATTAACTTATCTGCAATGTTATGGTAAAAAAAAAAGAAAAAAACTGTGGTTTTAATGTGTTATTAAATTACAAGTTAGCGTGCAAGTTTAACTTATAAAAATCAAGGACGATAGACCCCCAATATTAGTTCACCTATAAGGAATAATCTTTCACATTTTGTTCAACTAGATCCTTGGGCCAAGTGAAATTAGGAATCTCATGTGGTTTCAGTGGGTTTTTTTTGCATTTTTGTTTCCTGTATTTATTGCAGATTTCCACTTGGATACCTTATCTTTGATGGCAGCATGCATGCCTGGCCAGAACAGAACACCTTGGGCTCTGTTCCTGCACTTCTCAATACTCAAATGGGCACTGTAGGTTATACCTAGCATTTCCAACCTCATGTTGTGTGGTGTTATGATAATGTCCTTTGTATAGAAACCCATCATCTGCAGCAACCTCATCTCCGTAGTCGCAATAAGTTTTACATCTGGAAGTGGCTGGGCTTTTTTTTTTTGTTAGAATAACTCATTCAGACTTTGGTAAGGTTGAGTCATTCCATTTTTCTCACTTAAGTTTGTCAACTCCTGTCTCCAAAATGGAAAATACTTGAGTTCTGTTTACATAAGACCCTTCATTATTGTTTCCATTACTAAGAGGTAGTAAAAAGCATGTACTCTCTAAAAAGCTCCTTAAAAGCCATCTGCATATCAATACCTCTGATGCTGTGAAATGTTCCATGCAGGCACAAAACTGTTTGCATGAAGCGCCTTGCAGAATCAGGGCCTTAGTAAGTTTCCAATACTATGAAATGCTCTGAAATTAGAGGCTTCATTTGCATAGCGGCATCTACACTACCCAAATAGTTTATGGCCTCTTTCTTTACGTACTTAATTATTTAAAAGAAAAGATATTGATAGCTGTACTTTTTTACTGTTTGGATTTTAATCGGTATTTAAAACCATTCACCACTTAGTTATCACCCAAAATAGTCTCAATTCAGATGAATGTTCACTGAAATAGAGCAATTTTTTCAAAACAACCTGTATGAATTGAAAGTCTAAACTTTGTTTTCTGAAGGAATATAAGCGCTGGGCATCCACATCCCTGCAACTTCTATTTGCCTAATTTTGAAAGTGGAATTCAGTGTCTGCAGTAACAATTTAGGCAGTTTTGAAGATACAACCCTTAGTTCCTAAGTTCTTCACTAATCACCAAATATTTCAGTGTGAATGTTTAATTGACAGTTTATTTTAATTTTCAAAACTTTTCTCATCAGTCATTACAGTGCCATTCTGTGCAGTCCCTAAGCAGATATTCTGAAAGACGCACTTAATTGTGATTAATTATCAATGACTTTGCTTAGTTATGTTAACATACCAAATGAATCTCTCTAAGGCCTTCTTGTCTTGGAGTCTTTCCATTTGTACAGTTTCCTCTGCCTTCCTTGGGTTTGGTCATACCTCTTTGTCACTGAATGTGTCCTACATAATTAATCTCATTCAGCCTGGCATTTGCTTGTATTCAATTCAAGGGTCTTTTCTTTGGCACAATTTGGTTATTGTGCAAACTCCCATTGTGATGTTGATCATTTTTGCTTCCAACAAACAGATCATAACCAATTGCTCATTCCATCCAGATCCGCAAAGATCTGCAACATGATGCTGTGGTATATCCCAAGTGCTGAGGCAATCCCCATGGGAAGTTGCATAAACTATACAGTTGCTAAAAGGGGAATTAAAAGTGCAGTGTTTTGCACTTTCTGTGTTTGGTCAGACTTGCCAAAACCCTTTAATATATACCCCAAAAGAAAAGTAATTATATCACTTGAAGTCCTAAATATGATTGTCTGGATCCTCAGTTGGTGTAAATTAGCATAGCTCCATTGCTTTCAGTGGAGTTACGCTAAGATACAACAGTGATGATCTGGCCAGTTGCCCTCAGCTGCTGTCTTGGGTTAGCATTCATGTTTGATTGCCTTATTTAAATATTTCAAAGTTATAAAATTCCTTGCATTGTTTGGTTTCCTAGAATGGCCAATTGCTAACTCAATTACTTGGTGTGTGTATCTGCACAGTAACATTTGCCATGCAGTTTAGTTCACCCCTTTATTTTTATCTCAGTGCTATTGCAACTTTATGTGGCACACATTTTTGCAGCACTGTAGTATCTATATCAATGTTTTATATCTCTAAAATATCCCATATCCCTCATAAACACCTCATCATAATCTTCTTTTACAATATCCTTTGTATTCCCAGTAAGTGGTATTTACATTTGATCATCTGCATGTAAAAACTGCTCTTCTACCCTAAGACACACAGAATTATCACTGCTTCAAAGTCTGCTGATTTCTCTCCTTCCACAGATAACGTCACTGTGCTCTTTCAGCATGGGCTTATTTGATGTACACTGTGTGAAACAGCCTTAGGTTTTGAGGAGTATTTTAGCATTGGCCATCATTAATTGTTTTTGTATGCTTAACTGTGCTTACACTGCCCTAAGATCCAGCAGTATCTGTTTTCTGTAATAAAAAAGAGACAGAGGAAGACTGCAATATAAGCACATTACTATCGTTATCTATTATTATGTAAAAAGGAAAAAAAGACAGACCCTTGAAAAAATTTGTCTAAATAAATTACATGTAAGATGTATTTTCC
Source organism: Ceryle rudis (assembly GCA_033439905.1). Taxonomy (NCBI): domain Eukaryota; kingdom Metazoa; phylum Chordata; class Aves; order Coraciiformes; family Cerylidae; genus Ceryle; species Ceryle rudis. Next base: position 46,350 of record JAAGNO010006806.1, read on the forward strand.
AGAATTATACTGTTTACATAGTTTCATTAAAATGATGAGCTGTAAGTAGTCAGAGTGATATTTAAAATGTCATTTCAGGTTTCAGAGTTAACAGTGCACTGAGATGAATGGAATCTAGTTTCCAAATTTTCAAACTGCAAATTAATGATGACATCATTATGGAAGCATATTATCAGCTTAAAAGAGCTATTAATATAATTTATTCAAAAGAGATTAGATACTGGAGGACTTCTATATTAAGTATGAAAGGAATCAACTCATACAGATACATTTTATAAGAAAACCAAGCCATAGTCTTTCTTTTCTTTTTTAATATTTTATTTTACAGGTAGAGAACGATTTTTTTCCAAGACAATCCGTCTGGCACTTTTCTTGAACACACAGTTCACACAAAAAGTATTTTATATCAGACCCAGTAGAAAATCACAACTTATTAACTTTGCCTGTAAAACTATGATCTTAGGGACTTTTTTTTTCTGCTTGTACAAACTAATGATAGATAAATGAACTAAAATGACCCTGTATTAAATGCAGTCCACTGAATGCTGAATTCAGAGTTTAATAGGTAAACAACATATAATTTATTTTTTGACTATATGATCTAAATCTGTAATTCAGCTATGAATT
>JAAGNO010006807.1:0-12306 GCA_033439905.1 Ceryle rudis
CTTCCCTGTGAGGGTGACAGAGCCTGGCCCAGGCTGCCCAGAGAGGTTGTGGAGTCTCCTTCTCTGGAGACTTTCAAACCTCTCCTGGATCTGTTCCTGTGTGGGCTGCCCTGGGTGACCCTGCTCTGGCAGAGGGGTTGGACTCAACTCCAGAGGTCCCTTCCAGCCCCTGCCATTCTATGATACATTTTATGAATCTTTCTGAAAAGAGCTGATCTTTACAACCATAGGTTAAAGAACCTGCGCATACCTCTTTTGGTTTGTTGTTACTGAAACACTGTAAAGAGTTAGACGTGCTGATGCTATTTCTATCGTGCCTACTTGAAATTTTTATTTAAAAAATGAAGTAAAAAATGGGAAGCAAGATACTGAGTTGGTAACTCATCAGTAAACACCTCTTGTTCTTGCCAAGATAGAACGTTCAGTTTCTTTGCATTCTTTGCCTTCTATCCTTGAGATCCTAGCTAAATCTTTCAGAGAGCTGTGATAATGCATTATAAAGCTCGAGTAAATTAAATTTTAGAACAAAGAATTGGTAAAATTGAAGTGGCAAATGGAGTCAAATGTAAAACCTGTAGCTAACCGGTGATTGCAAGAGGGAGCATAAGGAAATAAAAAGGTAGTATCTCCTTGAACTTTACATCTGGAACACATTTTTAAGTTAGATTGCATCACACCAGGCTGAAAGTTAGCCCAGTTCGGGTAAAATTAGTATGATAGGCTTTGTTCAGAAAGTGTACTTAGATGAGCAGATGAATGAAGGAATTGGTTTCAAGGCGCTCTTTAAGCCAAGAGTTCAGCAAGAGAGAGGCGATTCCTTTATGAGCCCCTAACGTGACTGTCACCTACGTGCTGACTGAACCACCGAGGTATTGCACAAAGTTGACCTGACACATCATCTCTAAAGCTGTCAACAGTTTCGGTGGCTCAGATTTGAAACGGAATTCCTCACACTGAGGTGTGTCTTCTAGAATATTAAGTTCTCCATTCTGTAATATTACAACAAACAGCACAGGAACTTTCTGAAACCTGTCCAAGAGTGAGAGCTGCTACTGAAGAAGATGCCCCATGATGGTATGGATGTTTTCATTCTTGTTTCTTGTAGTTTTTTTTTTTACACGACAGAAACGAGGAGTGGGACTGGTACTCTGCATCTCTGCCATTCTTCCAGTAGCTACGCTTTGTGGTTGGTTGGTCTGCAAATCTGTGTCAAACCATGCCTCTGGTAGCTCTCGGCTCCCTCTGTAAGCAGGTAAAACAGCTGCCTCTGCAGATGTGTGGCCTTTTTATCTTGATAAAACCACTGATCCATTGAAATTAGGAGGCTGGTACTTGGGAATATGCCATGTATATAGTAATGCCTCTGGAAGTGCTTTTCGGGCATTTTCCTTAATATTCCATGGTCTAAAGGTAGAACAGCAGAGGGCCTTCTAAATTCATTCTTGGTTTTATGTATCCCATCTTGCTAAGCTAGTTCCAGGTCCTTATTTGTGTTTAATTTCCCTTTTATTTTCTTTATGGATGTTCAGCAATGTTCTCCCTGTTCTACTGCCTAACATTCACGGATTAGCTCCTTCCGCCTTTGTAGTCCAGAATGCCTTCCCCCCCACCTTTTCCCCCCCTTTTCCCCCCTCTCCCCCCTTTCCCCACTCCCCCCCCTTCCCCCATTTTCCCACTTTCCCCCCCCAACACGCACCCCCCCCCAACACACACAGGTTTTCCCTATTCCATACCTTTCTCAGACTGTCCAGCAACAGCATTGCAGAATGGACCTTGTGCCCCAGTGTCTGTTCCTTGTCCCCCCCTGCACAGGAGCCTGGTCCTGGTGGGGACACCCAGCCCTATCTCCATCTCCATCTATCTCCAATCTCCATCATCTCCATCTCCATCATCCCACAGAGAAGTGCCTTCCACCCCACCCATCAGCTCAGGGCAGCAGAGTGATGTCATCTTGGCTGGCTGCCAGCCCACCATCTGCCCAGGCCACCACGGTGCCAGTGCCCCTGCCGCTCCCCAGCTCCCCACATCAAGCCTCCCGCGGCCTTCACCCCCGCCTGCCAGAGAGAGCCCCCCGTGACCAGGGCGGCTGGAGGAGCACAGGCAGCCGGCTGTGCTGGCTGGGCTGTGTGTCCAGAGCAGGAGGTGAGAGTCCATCCCGGCACCATGGCAAGCTGAGCACGGCGCTCAGGGATGCGGGCTCTGCAGAGTGTGCGGGTGCGGGAGGCAGGCGGGTGAACAGTGAGAGAAGAGGACCAGAGGACTGGGGTGGAAAGAGACAGCGGCTGCGTGGGGAAACACGGCGCGAGAAGGAGAAGAGGGACTGCGTAGGAGGGCAAATCAAACCGGGGCATGGATGTGTAGACACAAGAATCCGTCCCTGGTGCTGGGCCATCCTTGGGGAATGGGAGGAGCCGGCTTTTTTTGGAGGATAATAAACTCTGGAATGAGGGTGTGGGCTGCTGCTCCTCCTTGCTCCCCCCCCTCATTCCAGATGCATGATGACACCACGTCCCACCATCTCTCTGGCTTCTTTCTTTCTTTTTTCTTTCTTTCTTTCTATTTTTTTTTTCCTCCCCAAAATCATATTTTGAAGACAAATTAGAGCATGTTCTGGGTGTGGCTACATGTGATTTACCCAATAACCAAAGTGGGGGGGACCACTGAAGGGGAAAGACAGAACGTCTGCTGCTGAAGGGAGTGGAGACCGAGGGCTGCAGTAAGTGATGGGGACCCTATTTATTCTGTCAGTGCTTCTCAAGATAATTTAAAAGTAGAAGAGAGTGGAGGGACATAACAAGGGGAAATTCTGCATGCTGGAGGTGTGTATGAAGGGGGCTTAGACACCTGGGTGAGAAAAGCGATGGAGACTAGAGAAAGGGGGTGGAAAAAGAAAGCAAGCAGATGGAGTTATATGTTTAGTCCAGAATGTTTCAGAAACACTTGGAAAACTCGCCACATTAAGAGGGAGACAGGTGGGAGGGAGAATGGGAAGGCCAAAAGGTCTTGAAAGGGAAATGGAGGCAGCAAGGAAAGAGTTTCTGTGCTATAGGGGGGGGTATTCCTGTTCCTGCCTCAGCTTTCCTCTGACTCCTCTCTCCACCACTCCACAGGGATGAAGAACTCTGGAGCCTGTCTATTGTTGTGTCTCTTAGCACTCTCCTTGTCCCCGGCTGGTGAGTCCTTATGCCAGTGGGAGGATTTCTTCTCCACCCTGGCCCTGCAGAGTTTCTTACACAGGCTAATGTGCATTGACCTAAGGAGAAACACAGTAACATGTAGATCAACAGTGAAAGGGGAAGGAATGAACAGGAAAGGCAATGTGGATATAGGGTTGTAAGGAATAAATCAGGAACCAGGGACTGGCTCCCGTATGTGTCCGCTCTCCAGTAAGTACTAGGAGTTAGGAGAGACAGAGGTCCACAGCCTCCACTGCAGGGATGTTTGGGTAAGCAAAAAGCCAGGTCCAGAGCTGAGAAAGAGGGTTAGCTGTACCTTGGGCTTACTACAGACTGCTGTACCACCTGTGCTTGCATGATCTGTAGAGCATTTCCCAGTGCTCCACAAAATTTGTCCTCTAATAGCTGTGAAACATTTGCTGTCACTAGCAGTTCCTGCTGGAATGGCTCCATCCCCGGCCAGTTGGCTGCTGGGAGGTTTTGTAGGTGTTTGTATAGGTGTTTCGGGAAACCAAACCTCTGTGGTTCAGTACACTCTCTGTTTTTGTTGTTGTGCTGTTTTGTTGCTCCTCATCATTGTTTGCTTGGAGTTACTTTGGCAAAAATTCAGGTGGGATCAAATTTGTTAAAAAAAAAAAAAAAGAAAAGAAAAAGCAACACAAAAAAAAAACCCCAAAAGGGCAGCATCAGACATTATAGTCAGAAGACTTCAGGACTCAGGACTGACAGCAAAAGATGAATTCCAGTGACTGGAAAAAGTTTTACCCAGGAAAGACCATGTAGGAGACACAAGACTGCACCTATCACATTCAAAGCAGATTATTCCAAATTACTCTTCTTGGTCCTCCCCTCATGCTGAAGCCTAATTCTGCTCCAAATAGCAATTTTCCTGTAAAGCTGCAGGATGGAGTATGTCATGAGTGCAAAACAGGGAGGTGAAGCATCCAAGAGATGAGCTTGTAGGCGGCCTTCAACACTGGAGGCAGCAAAAAAAAGGTCTATGGTTTTTATAATGCACGAAGGAGGCCTGAAAGAAGTAATTTTTACTTATGTATATTTATTTTAGCATTTCTGGATTTTATTTTTATTTTTTAACTTGGAAAATATGAGGAATCACCAGCTGCTCTCTCATTGGCTCTTTTGGTTTTGTGTAAGCTACAGATTCAGTGAATTAGGGTTGCAGTTTTAGACCTTAAGGATTAATTTATCGCAGCTTGGACAATAAGGTCCAATTGTTTATAAAGCATACGAACTGGGTACCACAGCAAATATAAATGGAAGTGATTGAAAATCAGATAAGAAAGTCAGCTCTTTTGTCTCCTCTTATGCAGAGGTTTCACTTCACTTGTGTCCTATTGTTTTAGCACTGGAGCATTTTTCCAGTTATCTCCTAGGGAGGAAAAATAAAACCCCTAAGAGCTGACTTTCAATGTTAGAAAAAAAAAAAAAAAAAAGGTGGGGAGCCTCCTCATTTTTTCCAGAGAACTTCTGTTTCAAATTTGGCACTGCTGGCCTCTGCTATGGTTTCAGACTTTGTGTCTTTTCCTTTTTATCAGAAACAAGTGGAAAGTATTTATTTTATTTATTTATTTATTTATTTTATCCTCTGTTTGTTACCATTAAAAGATCAGCCGAAACAGGGAAGGTTTTGGGCGACACTGCATTGTGCACTTAAGTTATTATAGATGCCTGGCTCTCCTGGGGCCAGCTGCCAGCAGCTGAGCCTTTGCAAGCAGCTGGGTGGGGAAGGGAATAGCCAGGTCCAGCGACTCCTGTAATGCTGCAGAGCAGGATTATATAGAGGTCCCAAGAGTCCCTCTGCAGCCTGCAAGTAACTGCTCATGGAATGAGGAAAAATTTAAGACAAAAACTCCAATGGTTTTTACCCATGTGGTGCTCCCACTAAAAAGCTGACTTCATAAACCAGAGCAGAGTGTACTGCTCTTTGGGCTGGTCCTGCGCACATCCCTGCAGTGCCCCAGATCCCTGGGCTTTTCCTGCCAAGTCTTTTTTTCCTTCATCCCACCACGATTATGTAGACATTTCCCTCCTCTGTGGCTAGCAGGAAATATTTTCCTATTCCTGGCTGCTGTAGGAAGCAGCTCTCTCACCCTTTATATTTGTACAAACGAACAGTCTAGCACAGTTGCAATTTCTCCTCTTGCACGCAGCATGCACAGCCAAGCCTTCATCGCTCTCCCTCTACACTGCACCCAGGGGCTGAGAGGGGAAAGATCTTCTGCTCTGTGCTCCATACCCAGGCAGGATGATGGACCAGATAATTATTTACCTAAGCAGCTACAGGGCCTGCAATCTGTTTCTTACTGTGCCAGTGACTCAATCTGTGACCCCAAGCAAATAATTTCCATGACTCAGTGTCCTCTTTTATAAAATGGAGGTAGGGATTTTGACCAACCTTCAGAGCAGGGAGGCAACATGCAATTTGTTTTCAAAATATGTCAAATGAGGTTTCAGAGATGCAAAGTCTGGTAGCAGATCTGGAGGTATTTACTGTCTTGTCCTTGTGCCTAGCCTTTCACCCTGGTGGAAACAGCAGGGATAGGATCATGACCCACTGTATCCACATGTCTTTAAAGAACGAACCCAGCCAGCAGTCGAGGCTAAGGCAGAGAGAGTGAAGCATTTCTCCCTTCAGCAGAGGGCAGTGGTGTCTCCCGGACAGATACATATCTCAGAAAAATTTCACAAACCCTGCAGACTATAGAGATCCCTCTTTCTTTCTTCACTCCCTTGTCTTCTTTTGCAGACTGGTTTCCATGGGTGGTCAATGGGCAAGAACTGGAAAGTGCAACTGGTAAGTATTACAGACGTGTTTTGTGCTAAAGACCTATGTGACCCAGTTGTCCTGTGTAGTTACAGCCTGTTTAGTTGCAAATGCCATTCTTTGTTTCCTTGCCTCTGACATGGTGAGCTTGCCTTTCAGTGAAGATTAACAAGACAACTTGCCAAATGGCGTGAGTTCTTACAAATAATTCACTAGTGTTGGGGTCATGAACACTTAGCTGAAGTGCATGAAGCTAGATCACGGCCAAGGGTTGTGGGACATCCCTGAGAGCTGATAGCTATTCAGCCATGAGATGTTCTGGAAACTCTACTGCTGCTCAGGAAAATCTCAAGAAAAAGGGTGCACGGGTGGCATGGTGCTTTAGCAGTGAGGCCACTGAGAAAGGATATTGACTGGTCTTCATGCTGGCTGTGTTGTTGGAGGTGAATTACTTTATCCATCTGGACCTGTTTCCATTTCTGTGACACAATAAGAGAAAATCAATGTGTGTTTGCATCATGCTTCAGCACCCAGAATAACCACAAGGCCTCCCTTTTCTTCAGACTGAAGCCCCTGGCTAAGCCATCAGACATCTCCCAGCTATGATCCTGACATGAAATACCTGGAGCTTCCGAGAAAACGATTCAAAAACCAGATCAAAACATGTCCACCAATCTTTCCTTTCCTTCAGACGTTCTCTCTCCATCACACCTACCCCAGCTTTGCCATCAGTTGCCTTTCAAAGAGATTCATCTGCTGATGAATTTCTGCAGCCAAGGCTAGGTTCTGGAGTTGCCTCTCTCCTTCTCTGCAGTGGGTGCCAGAGCTCTCCATCCTACTGCTGTGGGAGCCATGAGCACCTTTGTTTCTGACATCTTTCTTTCCCGTCGTGATGCCCACAGTGCCTACATCTGAGAAGTCAGAATATGAATCCAGAGTTCAGTAAGAGCTGATGCAATATGTGCTCTGAGAAACTCACTGCCAGGCCAGTCACTGAAAAGGGGGATGGGGTACTGTGTTTATGTTTTCACTGGATTGGATCCCGCTGTCTTGGGAGTCTCTACTATGGCAGCCAAGGCAATTCAAGCTAGCTATGGCTAGCTATGTAAGGGACCACAATGGAAAGACAAGCTCTCTCAAGGACATTTTCTCTTTTCCAGGTGAAGTTGGCACTGAGTCTCTTATCAGCACCTCCGGTAAGCTCCTATCTCTTGGCACCTTTAGGCTTCTCTTCCTCTTTTCACCTTTACTTCTGTCAGCACAGACCCAGAAATTACCCATTACGCTCAGAAACTCCTCTTCCCCACTTCTGACATCCAGGAGTGTTCTTCCAGCATCTATGGCTATCTGGGAGTCCTTTTTGTGCTCCATGAAGGGAGTGGCTTAATGGCCATACCAACGTCACCTTGTGTACCGGGGTTCTCTGAAGCCATTTGTGCTGGAAGAAGCCGTGAAATCTAAAGCTTGTGCAGCCTGGGCATCCAGAGAGGGTTGTAGACAGGAAGAGAGTAAATGATGAGGGAGAGAAATTGGTTAGGTATACCAATTAACTGGGCATCACTGGGACACAGGTTGCATGTCTACTGACAGATAGCAGCCATGCTTGAGTGCTCATGAGACAGAGGTATCAAAATAAACTGAAATACAGTAATAAATACAGTAATAAATACAAACTGAACAGCGGTGAGATGGGCAGGTGGGAATATTGTTCTTTTAGTACTGTCCTCCCTGCCATCAATGCAGCCAGGTCACTGAGGGAGAGCAGCATGTATGTGAAAGATAGGGGAACACCCGGAAGATAAGCACTTAGAGCAGGTACAGTGCCTCCTGAGAGAGACAAGATTTGTGGAGATAGCCCCAGGGTGAGGACACAGAACTGTCAGGACCATGGGCATTTGCAAAATAGACTAATCCTGACTCCTGCCAGACTCACAATGGGCAACGGAGGAGACGGCCAGTGGCTCAAGAAGAAGCCTCCCCACTTTTTTCTGTGTGAGTCCTGTTTCAAAGCTGGCACCAGGGACATTTTCTCAAACACATCCCTCTGAGGCAGGGGGGACCAGACAGAGCAGGGAGAGGGAGACTGCATCTGGTTGATGATATGGCTCAGAAGACAAAAGAGAGGCAGCAGCACTTGGCTGTTTCTGGGAAGCTCATCTGAGAGTGGGGTCCTGTTCTCCAGGACAGCAGTTCCATGGTCTCTTCTCTGCCCTGCGACTGTACTCATCAGCTGGTTAGAGTATTGTGGGACAAGCTGAGTGGCTGTCATAGGGCAACACTGGAGGAGAAAAGTGAAAGCACAATATTGTATAGACAAGGTGCATGATCTTACTGGTGAGGATGGGAGGTGAAAGCAACCTGTGTCAGTCTCGTCTTCAGTGTGTGGGGCTTGACAGTCTGTGGGAGGGTAAATAAGATGTGATGTCAGACCAAACTGGCAGTGACTAACTGACATCCAAACCTGAAAAGACTAAATGTGAAGCCTTTACTGCTGAGGAATCAAGAAGAAAGGACATGCCATGAGACCCATCCCTGCTCTACAGCATCCCATCAGCTATAGGGTACCCAGGCAAAGTCTGCAGTTGCTCTGACAAGTCAGATAACAAGATCATGATCAGTGTTGTCTGTGAACCAGATGTGGGATGGCTACTGGTCAGGAGCGGTGAGCCATCGGCAGAACTGTGGGAGGGGGAAAGAGGCTGAAAGCTCTAATTAAGATCTTCCAGAAAATCTTCTTTTTTTTTTTCCAGCTGCAGCTGTCACACCACCTGTGCTTCTTAGTCCTGGTGAGTTTATTCTCAGGTCACAATAAATGTTGTGGACTGCCCCCGTCCCTCTATTTGCCTGGTCCCTTGCCTATCCAGAATTCTGCCCACCCTGACTGCCCTTAAGCACAGCCCCGCCATGCAAAAGACTGCTCTCTATGCCCATGTGTTCTGTCTGTGCTTCTGGCCAACACGATGCCACATGAACGAGAGAAGTCCTCTGTAACTATCAATGAAAACTTGTGCCTGGCAATCAGTCCTCTGAGCTCCTTTCCAGTTTGTCACTAGGTAAATAACAAAATCTACTGCTTTACTGTGGTACAGGTGGGTTTATCAGAAGGAACAACAAACCAATCTCCTTTTGACCCCTTGTCATGGACATTAAAAAAAAAAAAATCATCTGTCTGTTTCTTAAAGGAATTTCTTAGTAAGAGGCAGTCACAGGCCCCTTTGTTTTTTGCTGAGATGGGCGGCAATTACAGCAACTAAAAACATTTCCTCAACCTTTTTAATTATAAATCAAGGTGCCCTTACAGTGTAATTCTGAAGACTAGTGGTAAAGCTTGGACAGAGTTTTAGCATTGTTGGCTGGACAGCTGACACTAGATTCATATTGGATTTGTACTTTTTCTTATGGTTTCACATTAGTAACAATGAAACCTCTTTCCACACTAGAAGTCACACCAAAGGGCTCTTTAAAGAGCTTTCCAGTTCTTTCTTTTGAGTAAGATGATGTCTAGGAAGGAATCATGGTAAATCACAATACTTTTGCTACCCTCTTGTCTTCCAGTTCAGTCTGACAGCGAAACTACAACAGCTTCATCAGGTACGTTTAAATTTGCTGCGTGCACTTCCTCCCAGACCCACCTTCACCCACCCTGTTACCTCTCCAGGCAGCTGCTGGCAGATCACCAGACCAGATACACTGGTTCAATATTCTGTCTTTGTCCATGGCCAAGACCTGGCATTTCAGAAGGAAATGCAAGAAAAACTCATCATAGTTAGATATGGGGTTGATTGTCCACAAAAGAAAGGAACTAGGTTTGTGTCCTGAAGTGTAAGATTGCAGATCTATTAGAATCATGTGTCTGAAACATGCGACTACAGTTTACATTTTGTTTATTTGCGTCTGTCCCCGTGATAGCATGTTGCTTGCCTTCATTATGGAGGATTCCCAGTGGACTTGTTTTGCATTTCACTCAACATTCCCTTACTTTTGTCTTATGAGTCAAGGGGATTGGAAATGTCTGCTTTATCTTCCTCTTCTCCAAACCATTCCCATCTCTCATGGGAAAGCAGAAAAGAGAGGCTAGAGGCCTTCCCTAGAAGCCTGGAGACCAGTGCCTAGTGGTGAAGGTGTATGTGTGCCAGAATGCGTGCACCTGCCAGTGATGCTGGATTGCACCTCTGTGTGTGTGTGTGTTCCCAGACTGCCGTGAAGAAAAGTTCCCTTGCACACGCCTGTACTCCGTTCACAAACCAGTCAAGCAGTGTATCAGCTACCTCTGTGTTACAAGGTAAGAAACCAGAAGTCCCTAAAAAAAGCTCTAAAAACTCTCCAGAAATGGTACGTCCTCTTCAGCAATTGTTTCCTTTGAATACTAGAGGTTCCCTCAAGGAAATGTTTGGTGAGATGAATCCTATCCTAAGAGTGTCCTTTTAAGGGGATTAATTGAAATAGCACAATCGCTATATCTGTGCAGCATTAAGGAGCAGTAATACACCCCATACTGTAATCTTTAAGGTGTTTGGCCATTTCATGAAGTCTAGACAAAGATTGCTTTCCTATTGACAACACCTTATTCTAGACTAACTAATCCTAGAAATTTAGAATTTATTATTATTTAGAATTATTTCCTCATCAGTGACTACACGTTTATTGCCTGGATCCCTTTTTTGTTTCTTTGGGTCCCTGTGACTTTTGCTACTGTCCTTGCCGTGTTCCTGGTGATCCCTCAGCGTGCGTCGCATGTACGTAATAAACAAGGAGGTGTGCTCTCGCACTGTCTGCAAGGAGAACGAGGTCATGCAAGGTGAGTGAGAGCACAAGCTAGCCTAGAAGAATAGCTGCAGCCATGTGATAGAATCTCCAAGCTGGTTACCCAGCTCCAGTCTGTAGGTAGACATTTCCCTGGACTTGGTTTGGGAGAGCTATAATGCGAGGCAGCCTTGCATCCAGCACATGTGCCATGATAAACACTAGGAGGTAGATATTGTACTACCAAGAAGTATGAGAGCTCTGCCTTCCTCAATCTTGGTCATGCTTTACTCGTCCCAGACACACCATTACTCAAAGTTGCATTCCTTTGAGGTTAAAGAGTAACTCTCAGTATTTCTATTCATGAATAGAAACAGCCTAGATTTCTTATGCAGTCTTTGTTGACAGCAAAAGATGAGTGATCTTAATAAGTACTGTACATTAATAAAGGCAGAAGGAAATAAATAAAAGCCTAGAGACTTGTTCACGTGCCTCGTGTATATGAGGATTCAGCAGTGCCAACAGTTTCTGTAGATGCAGTGAAGAATGTACCTCTAACTACTCTGGTGATGAAGAACTTGAAGGAAACTGATTATCTGTCAACCTGTGTATGTCTGCTATGTCTTCAGATGAGATCTGTCGTCAGCTGGCTGGTCTTCCTTCTCGACGTTTCCGCCGATCTGGGCAAACCCTTCACCTCCCTTGCAGGCAGCTCCTGGAGCAGCAACGCAGAAGGCCTGATGCTCTGTAAGCTACCGACAGTAGGAGAGCAAAAGGAAGGGAGAGAAGAGAAATCATCATCCACTACCTACAACCCAAGACAAGTCCCTCTTGTTTCTAATTTCCTCACCATTTGTTTGCTTCTCTGCCTTCCTCCACATCCTCTTCTTCAGGTGCTGCAGTACACAGAGTCTGTCATGGTGGCTGCTGTCATCTTCTATATCTGTTGCTGAGGATGTGGGATGCTCCCCTCTCTCCTCTCAAACTGTTTGGCAATCCACAAACTCCTTATTTCCCAGAGGTCTTTATAAATGTGCTGCATCTTCTCCTACTTTGCCTCTGCAGAGAGACAGACATGGGGACAGAATGTAGTCCTCTCTGATGGTACGGTTGCCCTAAGCTCTGTGTCCTGTGGAGGAATGCAAACCTGTATGCCCTAGGAGTCCTGGCCTAGCTTTCTTGCATGTCCTCGGGATGATTTGGATATGGTTAGTCAGCCTGAGCTGCTCAGGTTCTCCTGAGCTATTGTTTGCTGTGTGATAGCACAGCCTCCTCCTGTGTCTGCCGGCCTCAGAAGTGGCAGAACAGGGAGATAGCTGTCCTCAACACGAGGCAAACCTCATTGTCCCTGTATGGCAGCAGATCATTTATGGGGACCTCTGGGAATACTTTCTGTCAAAGCCAATTGCCTCCCTCAAACACAACTGCTACCTAAAGGAAGAATTCTGGGGTGGTATTATATTTTTCTCAAGAAGATTATGTTGGAACAGAGTGCTGCCTCTCCTCTCTCCTCTCTCCTCTCTCCTCTCTCCTCTCTCCTCTCCTCTCTTCTCCTCTCCTCTCCTCTCCTCTCCTCTCCTCTCCTCTCCTCTCCTCTCCTCT
>JAAGNO010006807.1:12406-23735 GCA_033439905.1 Ceryle rudis
TGCCTCCTCTCCCCTCCTCCCCTCTCCCCTCCTCTCCTCTCCTCCCCTCTCCTCTCCGCTCCCCCCTCCCCTCTCCCCGCTCCCCTCTCCCCTCTCCTCTCCCCTCCCCTGTTCAGTCCCTGCCTTCCCATTGAAGCAAACTCTTGATGCCCATTCCAGGCAAGTTCCAAGTATGGCTGCCTCCACTCCTAAGCACAAGAGAGCCCATGAAGAACCTGTGTGTCCTCGCAGTACTGGGAACTTGCAATGAATTAGCTTGCCCTGGTGACTTGTCTTGGTCTGGCTACCTCCACGCTCTCCAGTTGCTTTCAGTATCTCCATTTGAGTTCCTACCTCCTGTCTTGGGAGCTCCTGCACAAAGCAGAAGGGAGTCACAAATTGGAATGGGATGTGGGAGAAGATTCTTTATCTGGGATCCCTGGGTTTTCCTGCAGGTTCTCTGGCTGTGCTGAGCTTCACAGAGCCAGGTGCAGGTGGGGAAGTAAAGACATCTGCAAGTATAAGCACTTAGAGAAGCAGGCCAACCTGGGGAAAAAAAATCACTCTGCACTGGATGTCTGTGGTCTGCTTGAGAACTTTGTTTTCCAGTTATATGGAGAACATTTCCAGGTACATGGGCAATTTTCACTATGATTCTGGGTAGGATAAGTGAGGAAGAGCTGTCTGAGGTGTATTAATAACTCTGTGTCACTCTTAGTGGCATGATTTTGCAGGGCATTGGAACTAAGAAGCTTATCTCACAGAAGCAAGACCTTGTCTCTAGCACCTCTGAGTGTTGTTCCCAACTCACAGAAAGCCTGTTTGCTAGAGTAGGCATTCACCCCTGTCACAGAATACACTCTGCTGCCAAACAGAGTACCATTCAGCCTTGCAGGAGCACTGATCTGCTGCACAGTAGAGGGGATAGTTGGCTGCACAGAGGCAGACATCTCTGAAAAAAAAAAGCAAAACAACGTAAGAGCCTCTCCCCAGCACTCAGCTTTCTGCTGTACGCAGATGGTTACATCCCTGCATAGGGAATGATACCCTCTGCAGATGCAGGTTTGTGCCAGACAGGTTTGTTTGGTCAAAATTGACCATAGATGGGCTAAATCTCTCTATGTTAATCCAGTATACAGCAGAAGGAATTCCAAGTTATGCAGTGACTGGCATTTCATCCTATACATCAGTGCATCACAACTCAACAGAGGATTATGTTCCCCTTGAGTACTGGAGGCTCATGAAACTAGGGATGGAGGAGGAATTTCTCTGTACTGAGAGTGTGTAAGTTTTTGTGGAGAGGAGAGCACTTGAGAGCTTCATCTCAGGCATTCAAGCCACTGGCAGACACTGACTTCTACACCAGGGCACCTGTGGAATTTGCCTGTGTGGAGGAAGGTAGGAAGGAGATGAGGTGTTAGAGGGAGCTCTTGGAAATTGGACTAGGTGAAGTCTCCACTCTGTATTTAGAACGGAATGTAAGCAGATATAGATATATAACTGTATAACATAGCTACTGTACAGTATATAGAAATTTTAATCTTCATACAGTTTGGGGAATGGTCAGAAGCCTTTCTGTTGCTTGCTTTCAGCAGGGCCAGGAATGTTGCTCCTCTCCAAGAAAACACTGTTTTAGTGCTAGAGTCTGTATAATGTACACAAAAATATTAAAAGAAAATTTATTTCCTGTTATTCTTGGCACCTCTCACGTGTTTGGGTTTATTTGTCTTTAGCTGCATTCCCTCCAGATTTGTGGGCAGACTTAATCCAGCCCAAATCTGTATTTTGGACCTCTTTACTCCCTGGTAGCCCAATCCTCTGCTTCCACCTTCCCCTCACTCATGTATCACAGGTCTTGCTGGTGGCCGTTGTTTTTTCTAGAGATACAGAAAATTATCTTCTGCATTTTTTTTTCCCATGGGCGGTTGTGCTAGGTTTTCCTGACAGTTGATAGCTGCTGAGCAAAGGGATAACTCCTCCCAGCCCATGAGATGTGTGCTGAGAACACATCTTTTCACTGTGCATGTGCCATGACTCCCTAGACTACAATTTCCATCTCCAAGTAAAATGTAGAAGTAAAATCTTATTTCAGCTGGCTGAAATAAGAGAAGAGCTGTGATAAATCATCTCATCAGAAAAGAATTGTTCACCAGAGGCGTTTAACTCAGTAATAGGAATAACTGAAAGGCTACACTAAAACTTACACATCTAGGTCAAAAGGATTAGGGAAGTCTCTCTTTCATTGGATTTCTGACTTTTGCAGAGGTTCATCAGGCACTGTCTGTATATCATATTTTGGTCAAAAACATGGAGCGCTCAGAGCATGGGGGACTAGTCGGTGTCTTCATGTGCAAGCAGTCAAGTCTGCATTTAGATGTTATCACAGAATCACAGAATCACTAAGGTTGGAAAAAATCTTTAAGATCATCAAGTCCAAACGTTACCTAACTCTACCAGGACCACTACTGCACCATATCCTTAAGCACCACATCTAGATGGCTTTTAAATACATCCAGGGATGGTGATTCATCCACTTCCCTGGGCAGCCTGTTCCAGTCTTTGAGAACCCTTTCAGGAGAGAAATTTTTCCCATTATCCAACCTAAACCTCCCCTGGTGCAACTCGGTGCCATTTCCTCTTGTCCTGTCAGTTGTGACTTGTGAGAAGAGACCAACACCCACCTCTCTGCAACCTCCTTTCAGGGAGCTGTAGAGAGCACTAAGGTCTCCCCTCAGCCTCCTTTTCTTCAGACTAAACAACCCCAGTTCCCTCAGCCTCTCCTTATAAGATTTATTCTCGAGACCCTTCACCAGCTTCATTGCCCTTCTCTGAACTTTCTCTATCACCTCATCACCTCACCTTCTTTCTTACACTGCAGTGTCCAGAACTGAACCCAGTACTCAAGGTGGAAGAATGAGAACTTTTGTTCTAGAACAAAGTTGGCTGTGGCCCAAATTACCCATTACACTGCCTCTGACAGTGTCTCATTAGTTCTTCAGGACTAGACCACACAGTGCAGGTTACTGAACAACAATATCCCCTGGAATTAATGCTCCTTCCTGACTAATGTTTCAGTGTCTCTATCCTGGACTGTTGTGATGAAAACAGCCTCATACTGAGCGACTGTAGATGTTGGTCCCACCTGCACGGGCCTGACCCTGATCTGATTCGTGAGCTCTTGCACTTTGCACTGTTCCTCTATTAATGTGTTCCACCAGCTGTGGGATTGTTTATTCTTCCCTTTCCTTACAGCACTGGAGTCCACAGACAGGCTTCCCCATCTTCATTAGCACTTATCCCATACAGAGGTTTATCTCCCCTGCCAGCCCAACCTGAATTGTCATGGTGCTGCGTTGGTGGTCTCCAGATGTTGCCTTCTCTACTAAGCAAGGGAAATAGTTTGAAGTATAGCTCCAGCTAGGTCTGTTTCTCATGAAGCTGGACTGGCCACATAGAAAGCTGCCACAGTCCCATGTTAGCAACACGATAATCGAGTTTGTGGCTGATTTTCATAAAATCTTCTCACCCGGAGTGGGATTTAGATGGCCTGCAGTCGCTTCCCACAAAGTGGTTGCTCTTGCTTGTCTTGCTGTCACAGACCCTGAGTATGGCTGAGTGTCACCAGTTGGAAGGCTGTTGTTTCAAGGCCAGTGCTCTGATGCTCAGCTCGAAGTGGTACCTCACTTTGCTGGGCATATGGAGCTGGAGCTACCTGCAAAGAAATCTGGTCACACCAAGGGCTTTCTGCTGCACCTGGAAAGCAAGGGTTGTTCTACCTTCCAGTCTTTCTTCTCTTTGCTCTCTGCCTCTATTTTCCTCATCTCTTCGCTTTATTCTCTGTTCATATGTTCATCCCAGACCAAGAAACTTTGTGAAGAGAACAGTGGGTCTGAAGTGGGGCAGCAAGAGGGGTGCTTGAGGTGGCACATGGCATTGCCAGGTGGGGCTGGGGAAAGTGCTTGCTCTCCTTTTCTCTTGCCCTCCAGTTCTCACATGCTGTGTCTCCCTCAGTTGCTAAGCTAGGGATTTTCCCAAGGGAAGGACATGTCAGTCAGAGCAGGGAGGGGAGAATGGCACCTAAGGTTAACTTGTGCACTATGGGAACAGCAACTGCGTGTCTTGAGGTGGTGCCCCCTCATTGCAGAAACAAGGCAAGGACAGTGCTGTGGAAAAGCACAAGGAGGCTGTTGGAAGCAGTTGCCATGTCACTTGAAAGTTCCATGTTGCTTGTATCTTGTCTACAAGAACCCACATTATGAACAAAATGCGATGTCATCAGGCCTCTTGGCTAGGAGGGATCCCTCAAAAGCATACTGCTGGCAGGGGTGTGGGCTTGTCCTTCACAGAGGGGAGTGGTGCTTGCAACCCATCCAAAAAGTGCACTTCTATTACATAAAGAATATCTAGGTTGAAACCAAAAGGGATTTTAATTTAAAAGTAACAAAATAAAAAAAGTGTGTGTGTGAGTGTTTTATTAAAAGAAGATTTCAATGGTGCATGATCCCCTAACACTTACCCTTGGTACCGCATGGTCTGACATTGTTTGTCATTGTACATTTGTCCAGTTGGGAACAGCCCCTTGACTGGGGCACAGGATTGAAATTCCATCTCTGGATCTCCACTTCCTGCTCTCTGATATTCAGTATATTGCTTTGTTTCTCTCTGTTCCTCTCCATCCTTAGCCCTTCTAATCTAGCAAGCTGGAATAAACTTCCACAAAACAGAACACTCCATTAAAAAAAAAAAAGCACTATTTAAAAAGTGTGTGAATTTGATTGTCTTCTTTTGCAATTAATGTAAATGATTTCTTTCAAATTACAAATATCTCCAATAAAATAAATTATATAGGTTAAATTACAAGTTGCGTGTACTTGTTGCTACTATGTTGAAGTGTATAAAAAAACCCTGAACTGGTAAAAGTCATCAACAGAGCAAAGCTTCATTTAATGAATAAATTCTCTTTCAGAATGTTGGTTTAGGCATTTTACTAAAATTGCAGTTTCCTTACAAATGCAGCTTGTCACGGAGTAGACATTAACAAAAAGATGTAGTAAATAAACACGTACTTCACTCTGTCTAAATAATGAGTAATGTGAGAACTCACTGGCTTAAATACATGAATAAATGTACGTGAAGTGGTGTATTTTTTAAAAGAAATGTCCTTATTGGGGTAGTTTTCCTTCCCAGATAAGAACACAGATAAAATTCCATGGGAAGTTAGTTAGCAAGCAGAGCTAACTTCAAAATTCAGCAGATTGCTCAAAGCCTTGTCCAGCTGAATTTTGAAAAAGCAAGGCTGGAGAATCCACAGCCCCTTCCAGTGCTGCACCACACTTAAGGTGGAGAACATTTTCCTCGTGTCAGATGAGAAATTCCCTTGTTGCTGCTTTCGTCTCCTGCCCGCATTCTCTTTGCTGTGCACCTCCAAGCAGATTCTGTCTCCATCTCCCCCACAATGCTGCTGCAGACAATGGAAGGAATTAGCAAGAAGAAACATTTATATAACACAAAGCCTGAGTTTTATTGCGAAGCAAGGAATTTTAATTATTACAATTCGTTATCTTCCTTTGGGGAAACAAAAAATGCAAAACATTATGAAAATCAGTGGTTCGGTTGAAGGATTTACACTCGTGTTTCCCTGAAGCAGGACACTTGGTTTGTGGTCATACAGCATCTACTTCTTGTGCATTACCTCCTCAGACTGAGACCACTTTCGATTTCTCTGCCTTGGGTTTGGTAGCCTTGGGTTTCATTGGTTTGCCCATTGCTGTATCTCTGCCTTTTTTGGTCTGTCAGATTTCACAAACTCTCTAAGGCCTTGATCGCTTCCTTGGACATCGTAGCTGCCAGTCTATTGGCTTTCCTTGGCTTTTCGTTCATGGCCACAACTAATCTGGACATCTTGGTAGTGCCAGTCATAGGTCAGGTGGTTCTTGGCCTTTGCTGCCTTCTTGGCACCTTTCTCTTGGCTTGTTGTTGAGTTTAAAGGGGCTAGAAGAACCAAGTCCTCTTGTGCTGCCCTTGTCCAGCCTCCTGAACTCCAGTGTCATGCAGCTGATGTCCTGTTCTGCATAGTCTTCCCTCTCAGAGTGGTGAGACAAAGTTCTTCTTGTGCTGCTTGTAGAGAGTCACCACCCTTATAATCAGCCTCCCTGGCAACTGGAGGCTTGCAGGATTTGGAACCTTCTGCCACCTTCTCCGGCTTCTTAGCCAATGGCTTAGAGGTTGGAGCAGCAGTGGCACATGCAGCAGCAGCAGTTGCTTCAAACATGATAGCCAGCGCAGTCTACCAACATGATATCTTGACCAAGGTTTTGGTTTCACACTGACACACATGTCAGCATACTGGGTACCTTGTACCTACAAAGACTTTCTGTGCTGAAGGCATTCCTGTGGAGCTTACTGTTCTGACTGTTCCCTTGTAGCACCAAAGTCAGATTAGACAATACACCCACTAGAAAATGCTTACGCCTCACTTTGTCTCTTGTCTGGTACCCAAATAGATGGAGCAAGCTGCATTGGCCATCATTATGGATTAACCAATAAAACCTGCTTTCTTCCATAGCCTAGACTTAGCCTCCAGCGTCATCCTTGCTGTGGAGGAAGGGTTCAGAAAGTTCTTTTCTGCCTGGTACAGTGTGAATGTAGTTGTGCCTGACACTTTCCACACCACAATCACAAGTAATTTTCTCATCAGCTCTGCTTGAGCGCAGCACCACGTTTACACTATTTCTCTTGGCTCCACTGTCCATCGACTGGTACCTTTGCAGTTTCCCTTTGGTTTACTTTAGGAAAGGCACCTGAACTCTTCATAGTCTCTGCAAGCCCCTTTGTCATTTCTGTTCCCTGAGAGGTCCCTGGGGCACTGTTTCAGGGTGGATTTTTGCCTCTCTAATCTGTGAGCTTTTTTGGTCTTGTCACCGGTTTTCCAAATGGGGATGAGATCTAAAAATAAAAGTGGCAGTGCAGCCCTACCCTACCTGTACCTGCACAGAACTGATAGAAGAGATGAGTGGTCATGGTCTCATCTCACTGAGTACAAAATGGGCAATGGGAAATTAACTGGTTGTGTATGTTAATGCAAGAGCTGTGTATTTTATTGAGGTAGAGTCCTTTGGGGGCCACGTTTGAGTGAGAAGCAGAAACGCTACAAGCATTGTCCAAGACCTGTGGGTACCAGTGAATTAAAATTTCTGATAATAATAATTTATAATCAATAGTTTCCCAGGGTCTTTGTTTCCCCTTCAGATTATTCATCTTCATTCTCTCCTCTGCTTTCTAGGAGCTTCTGCCAGCCTTTTCGTCCAAGCAGAACCCGTACTTTTGGCTGGACCATGAAAAGATATTTTTTAATTCTATGAAATTAGCTGGGAAGTTCTCAGCTGCCCTACCTGGGCAGATAGCTCAAGTGTGTCACAACTCCAACCTAACTGCTTACAGCTCCCACTTGGGAGCCTCCCATGTGGTTGTGGGTAAGGAAATAACTGATGATAACAGTCAGCACAGCCGGGCATGGCAGTGCACTAGCAATGAAGGAAGACAGCAGCCATCGCACAGCAAAGGAGATCCTCATCATGCAATGAGAAGCACTTTTCACCCCTTCTCCCTCTCTCCATTACACTCCCATTGTCAAGAGCACTGGGACCCCTGTAAAATAATGAGGGTGTCAGGAGCAGGCCCTAATTCTCCTGTCTGACGCTTCGGAGTAGAGGAGTAGAGGCTAGTGGTGGCATCCCACAAACCTTCAGGGTGTGGTGAGTGATGAGACCATAGGAGCAGCGTAGGGAGGAGGAGAACAAGAAGTAGAAAACTTATCTTGAATCTTCTGAAAGTGCTTGCTTTGTTGATAAGACATTGGAAGAACACTGCTCATGAGGACCTTGAGCCAAGTAAGGATTGTACAACTGCATGGAATCCAACACATGACCGCAAGCCAAGGAACATGTAACATACTGCTCTTTAGTGACCTCCCAAGTACTCGGGCCGTCCCAGCCTCTCCAGCAAAAGACTTCTCCAAAGACAGTAGGGAAATTAAAATCAGGATTTACCACCCAGGCCCCTCCTTGCAAACTCTTTTTGCACCGAGTAGCATGAGCTGCAGCAATGGTACAAACAAGATCTAATAGTGGTCTGTGAAAACATAACCACAGCTAGAAGGTGAGTCTCATTGTGAAAAACTGCGGTGCAAAACCGAGTTTCTCCCCGTGACTAGCAGATGATTGCAGAGATACAGAGCCGGTGACTTCCATTAAAGAGGGGAAGATGTGACTGGGAGTAGGGTCTGGGGTACCAGACCAGAGGGCTGAGCTGTGGGTGAATGGAGTACCACTGGAATTCAGCCTGCAGCTCCCTGTGCAAAAAGAGGGTGTTCTCCAGGTCTGCGCAGTATGGAACTGGAAGCCAAGTCAGGTGGGCAGGGTGCACTCGAGGCTGGAGCTGCATGCACTGCTATGGGAAGCAGCAAGGTGCAAGCAGCTCTGGTGGCTTCTTCCTCACCCTCAGCTCTCAGCATGAGGAGGGTGCATTCTGCTTTGATCTTGGACTCTGTTTTTCTTGGTGTAAGTGAGATAAGCTGCCAACCATGTTACAGCCTCAAGCTAGAGAAGACACTTGAGGACATTTATTGCAAGTACTTGGACTGTGGTCACAATTCTGACCTGCATTCATAATGGGGAAGCTATTTACTAGGTCTCAAACTCCTCAACCCAACCTAGGCCCTTTCCCACCTTCCTGCTGGTGATCCCAGCAGGTGTCAGTCACTGGTAGCAAAGGGTGGAACTGCTGCTTGCCTAGAGAAATGTTGAGGGGAATTATTACACGTAGGGAGAGAAAAAAATTGTAGAGTCACAGTGACAAAATTAGGGTCACTATTTCCTCTAAGGAGCCCCAGGCTGGGCTAGCTGAGAGCTGCAAGACAGGAATGAAACGCACTCATAGGACTGTGGTTGAAAAATGCGTACTCAATTCAATAGTTTCACCTTAATTTGCCTCATCCTCCAGCACCAAAACAAGCTCAGCGGTGGAACAAAAATAAATCATGAGTCAAGTCTCCAGGTAAAGATTTTGCTGTGCAAGCCTGGAAAGCCAAATTACTAGTAAAATGCATAATAATGTATAATCTTAGTGCACACCCAGCAACCAAATGCCTTCAGTTCTCCACAGTGGCATCCTCTACAATCCTGCAGCATGGAGCAGTGCGTAGCACAGGAGTCCAGGTTTCATAGCCCTACCCTCCTAGTGACACTTTCACACAGCCTGTACTCCTGCCTTCTCTCCTTCCCATTGCCCTCTCATGATCTGGGATCCTTGCTCTCATCGAACTTAGATGCACCCTCAGTGACACTCACCCCACAGTGCTTTAAATGTGCGTTTGCACCCCCCCCCCCCATCCCACACCACCCTCCTGGTGATGTCCACCTGAGGCAGACTTCACACACACCCTCAGAGCTTCCATGTATCTCTGTGGTGCTGCATATCCTGCACCACCAAAGGCAGTGCTTTGTCAGGCAGCTGCTGAAACCTAATCCCCAGGTATGGCATCTATAGCTGTGCAGCTCTAGGGACAAGCTCCTTCACCCCATGTCCTAGATGGCAAGCTGCCTCTACATCTAGTGAAGATGGTTTTTTACACCCAAGACTGGTAATGGGAGTGGTCTGCCTGGCAGAGGTGCCTGAGCAAGTGCATTTACCTGTGTGTTGGGTGTCATTCAAAACAGAGTGATGAATCTTTGTGGAATGAACACAAAATTTAATGTAATGTGTTTACAATAAATGTTTTCATATACGTTTATGCTTAATATATGCTTCTATTAAACAAACATATTACACCACACGTTCTTATAATAAATAAGCACGTCAGCTTATTTATTTGCCTGTGTCTAACTGTTCCTCTGCTCAAGGTCTCTGTGCAAGTCAGGGTCCGTGAGGCATCAGCACTTGTTGAGCAGAGAAAGTTTTTCTGCTTGAGGTTTTCGCTTGAGGCGAGGGGAAGCAGGTGTCTGCGTTTCTTGTGTTCAGCGTAAGAACCAACCAACTGGTGATGTCGGCGCTTGTTTCAAAATGCGACTTCTGAGCAGAGTGTGAATGGAAAAAATAAATATGTATTTTTATCAGTGCACACCAACATGCGGCTTCCTGTTGACTGAATAAGCAACCTTTTCTCTGCTTTAGGGCTAGGTGATTACTTTTAATTATTCACCGCATTTTCTTCTCTCTGATTTCTTAACAGTTTGGTTTCTGAATCTTTAGTAACAGTAATGGTGCCATTTCTCTTTCCCTCCTACACTGCTCTTGAGCCTGCTGTTACGTGTTGTTCTCACTTCAAGATAGGGAGTAGATCCCCAAGCACAAGAAATCTGAAGGGATGCTGGGACATCCTTCTGTGATCCTGGTAAGCTGGAGCTGTGTCTCTTGCTAGACAGCGCTCCAAACACACCAGCGCAGGGACCCTTCTAGCCTTCCCCAGTAGTCCTTAACTTCAGCTCACCCAGGCTTTGATTAGAAACAGAGATGGTCATCTTCAGTAAAATAGTTTTCTTCTCCCACCCCCAGTCCCACATAAGTTTGTACTGAGCAGAAAGGAAGGAAAAGCAGAGTGGTCAGCATCTCTCCTCGTGTATTAGCTCCCAGCCAAAAGGGTCCCGCCATGTGTTCAAGATTTGGCAGCTTACAGCCAGGAAGGAAGCTGGACTGGCAGCTAGATCAGGCATCAGCAACCTTTCCATGGTGTTCCAAACTATTTCTTTTTTTAACCAGAGCAGAGGTGACATCTGCTAATGAGCAAGATCTTGTCCTGGCAAAAGATTGCAGCTCCTGCTTCAGGCAGAACCACATAGGAGCGGAGGAACCCTCTCAAGATGTCACCCTAGGCACTAAAAACATCCACACCACCCCATATCTGTGAAAGAGTTCATCTGTTCGTTCATTTGTTCTTTTTTATCTCTGTGGAGAGCAAAGATGCTCTCGAACATTTAAGGAAAAGACCTGATGTTTTAAGCATGTGTGAATGAATTCTACTTACAGGCAGGACCAGAGAAAGGATCTAGTTAGAAATTTTATGAGACTTGACATGTTAAACCTTTGAGAAAATCATTACATGCTAATTTAATTTATTGGAATGACCAGGAAGATGCTTCTTGACTCATTTCAGAGCAGAAAATATTATGTAATATTTTCTACAAGCTTTTGTCTTTGGTTAGGAGCCAGTATAAGAATAAAGCTGAAGCTACCTTAATTTTTCTGATGAAATACAAACACTTATGATCTTCAAGCAGCAAATCTCCTGGGATGTGTTGCCTTTTTTTTCCTTTCCTTTCCTTTCCTTTCCTTTCCTTTCCTTTCCTTTCCTTTC
>JAAGNO010006809.1:0-33283 GCA_033439905.1 Ceryle rudis
AGGGCTCTCAGCCTTTCCTCATAAGAGAGATGTTCCAGTCCCTTCATCATCTTCGTAGCTCTCTATTGGACTCTCTCCAGTATTTCCCTGTCCCTCTTGAACTGGGGAGACAGAACTGGACACAATACTCCAGCTGTGGTCTCACTAGTGCAGAGTAGAAGGGGAGGAGAACCTCCCTGGACCTGCTGGCCACACTCTTCTTTGTGCACCCCAGGATGCCATTGGTCCTTCTGTCCACAAGGGCACATTGCTGTCCCATGAATAACTTATTGTCCACCAGGACTGCAAGGTCCCTCTCCATGGGGCTGCTTTCCAGTGGGTCTATCCCTCACCTGTACTGGTACATGGTGTTATTCCTCCCCAGGTGTAGGACTCTACACTTATCCTTGTTGAACTTCATTAGGTTCCCATTTTCCCAGCTCTCCAGTCTGTCCAGCTCTCGCTGGATGGCAGCACAGCCTTCCAGTGTTATCGGCTGCTCCTCCCAGTTTTGTATCATCAGCAAACCTGCTGAGGGTACACCCTATCCTTTCTCCAGGTCACTGGTGAAGATGTTGAATAAGACTGGACCCAGAACTGACCCCTGGGGAACACTGGACTCTGTACCACTGATCACAACCCTTTGAGCTCTGTTGTTCAGCCAGTTCTCAACACATCTGACTGTCCATTCTTCTAACCCACACTTCCTGAGCTTACCCACGAGGATGTTATGAGAGACAGTATCAAAAGCCTTGCTGAAGTCAAGACAGACAACATCCACTGCTCTCCCTGCAGCTACCCATTCAGTCACACCATTGTAGAAGGCTATCAGATTAGTCAGACGTGACATCCCTTTAGTAAATCCATGCTGGCTACTCTTGATAACCTTCTGTTCTTCCATGCTGATATATGATCTCTAGAATGAGCTGCTCTATTACGTTTCCAGGGATGGAGGTGAGGCTGACTGGTCTGTAATTACCAGTGTCTTCCTCCTTGCCCTTTTTGTAGACTGGAGTGACATGGCTTTCCTCCACTCCTCAGGCACCTCACCTGTTCTCCATGATCTTTCAACAATGATGGAGAGTGGTAGAGCAACAACACCAGCCAGCTCCCTCAGCACTCGTGGGTGCAGCCCAGCAGAACCCATGGATTCGTGTGTGTTTAGTTTATGCAACTGATTTCTAACCCAGTCCTGATTGACCACTGGAAAGAATTCCTCCTTCCAGGCTTTCACTCTTAATTCCAGGGTCAGGGATTCCTGAGGGCTGGTCTTAGCAGTGAAGACTGAAGCAAAGAAGGTCTTCATTAACTCAGCCTTCTCTGCATCCTCTGTCACCAGGGCTCCCTCACCACTCAGCAGTGGGCCCACATTTTCCCTAGTCTTCCTTTTACCACTGATGTATTTGAAGAAGTCCTTCTTGTTCTCCTTTACTTCCTTGGCCAGAGTTTATTCTAAGAGGGCCTTGGCCTTTCTTATTGCATCCCTACAAACCCTGACAGCATTCCCATAATTCTCCCAAGAGACCAGTCCCTTTTCCCACATGCTGTGAACTTCATTCTCCACTTGAGTTTCTTTAGCAGCTCCTTGCTCATCCATGCTGGTCTTGTGCCTCCTCTACTTGATTTTTTTACTCAAAGGAATGCACCTGACTTGAGCGTGGATGAAGTAATGTTTGAATATCAACCAGCTCTCTTGGGACCCCTTAACTCCTAGAGTCTTAGCCTAAGGCATTCCCCCAAGTAGGTCTTTGAAGAGGACAAAGTTAGCCCTCCTGAACTCCAGGGTTGCAAACTTACTTATTGCCTTGCTACTAAACACTACCATGTCATGATCACTACCATCAAGGCTGCACCCAGCCTTCACATCCCCAACCAGACCTTCTTTGTTCCTTAATACAAGGTTCAGCAGCACACCCTTTCTCATTGGCAGTTCTAACACCTGCATCAGGAAGTTATCATCAATGCATTGAAAGAGCCTTCTGCACTGATTATGCCTCGCTGTGTAGCCTTTCCAACAAATATCAGGGTGATTGAAGTCAGCCATGATCACCAGGGCATGTGATCTTGAGGTTACTTCCAGATGCCTGTAGGAGGTTTCATCAACATCCTCTTCCTGGTTTGGTGGTCTGTAATAGACACCCACAACAGTTTCACCTATATTTGTGTACCCCTTAATTCTCACCCATAAGCTTTCAACACATTCTTCTCCCCCAACAGGAAGATGTCAGTGCATTTCAGTTGCTCACTCACATAAAGAACAACTCCACCACCTTGTCTTGCTGGTCTATCTTTCCTAAAAAGTACATAACCATCCATGACAACATTCCAGCCATGCGAGCTATCCCACCATGTCTCAGTAACTGCAGGGAGATCGTGGCACTGCAACCAAACATAGATCTCCAATTCCTCCTGCTTATTCCCCATGCTGAGTGCATTGGTGTATAAGCATTTCAGAGACAGGGTTGAGTGTATAGTTTTTGCCCTTGGGGCATGGAAGACCTTCTGGTTCTCAGAAATGTCAGGATGCTGCCCCACAAGTGCTGGGATACAACACCCATGGGCATCTCTAGCTAGTCTGGATACATCCCCCTCCCCCTTCATATCTAGTTTAAAGCCCTGTCAATCAGCCCTGCAATCTCTTGTACAAAGATTCTCCTTCCCCTCTGAGGAAGGTGTTTCCCACTATGTGTCATCAAACCTGGTGCTGTATAGGTCATCCCATTGTCAAAAAAGCCAAAATTGTTACGGTGACACCAGCTACAAAGCCATGTATTAATAGCCTGTATTCACCTGTTTACTCTGGTGTTGCTGCCTGCCACTGGAAGGAGAGAAGATAAGGAGGTCACTTCTGTCATTTGTGCCTTATACCTTGTCCCCAAGAAGCACACTGAATGGGGAGCAGAAATCAAGCTGTTCTGTGGTGCTGGAAACTTTCAAGGCTATAAAATGTAGCTGACACTTGCTAGATGGAATCAATACATTACACAGGAGAGCTGTAAGCATTGCACTGAATTGCTTCTTTGATGCTTCGTGTGTGTTGTTTAATGTAATGTGTGGCATTAAAATGCAGGATTCAAGACAGAAGTTTGCCTCTGAAAGTAAATCAGGCGTCTACCCCAATTTCTGACAGGGGATGAGCCTTGTGTCTTTTTCTAATGGTCAAAATCCCTGGGACCTGCCAGCCTGGCAAAGTCTGAGTCCTAAGTCAAGGGCTGCTCAGTGAATGCCTTTTTCCTGTAAATATGTGTTTAAATATCAAACCACTGACCTGGTGCATCTGACTTGAGTTATCCTGTGGTGGTGATAAGTAAACAAAGAAAATGACATGATCCAAGGCACATACAGGAAGAGTTTGTAAAAGCAAGAATATCTTTTTCCTAACAGTCAATTCTCTGAAACCAGCACTGTTCTCACTAACATGAAGTTAATGGAGAATCAAGTTTCCACAAAAGGTAAGCTGGAGAACATGGGGCAGAAGTTCCTTCATCCAGATGCATGAACTATCTCGGTGACTCTAAACACTAAAAAGAAGTGATAGAGGCCTATTTTACAGACTACACTCTGCAAAGTTCTTCTTGGCACAGGGGCACAATACTTACTGGGATTTGTAGGTGGTTGTCCAAAATAAACAAATCAGTGTTATGCACCTCACTGTCCAGACTATGGAAAATTTATTGTTACAGAGCGTCACAGAAAATAGAAGTCAGCCGGGTGCTATAGGGAGGCCATTCGAGGAGGCCCTGAGCTCCAGGAAAATGTAAATGCAAAGCTGGAGAATGGTGCATCCCTCCTGCCTACAGCTGTCTGGGACAGGGCTCCCCATTTCCCCCATCCTGCTGCTCCTGTTTAGGTGTTTAGATATGTTGTTCCAAGTTCTCATAACATCCTTGGCATCCGTGTGTGCTGGCAAGGGAGAGCAGTTAGTTCTGTAATGTCCAAACCAACCAACCAGCAAATCACAGCTTGAAGGCTTCTTTCTATGTCCCTTCCTAGTTTCTGGGATGAGCTACTGGTCTAGGTTCACATACACTGTGTAGCTGCTGATTTTTATGAGATAAGCAGCTCAGCACTTGCATCCTGTGTCTCTATCTCACCCATGCTCCTTGGTAAAGAACAGGAATGAACCATTAGATTCAAAACTTGACAACTGGGAACACTCTGAGGTGTATCATCAGCTGGAGAAGAATCCCATCATTACACTGCTACTACAGCATCCACCTTATTTGTGTCTCAAACTCAAATGCATTAAACTTAATTATACAGTACTATAAATCCAAGACAGATTTAACATTGGGATGAGAAAAGCTTTAAAAAACCCCCCATTCCTTCATTAATAATTGAAGTGGTGCTTGTGTGGGCAACAGAGGAAACTGAATTTAAGCCAGCCTGTGGGGCATAGTGCAAAGAAGCAATCTTAAACTGTTTTAATAAACACATTTGAATTTGTTGTTGTTTAATCCAGAACACTGAGTCAACAGATGGAAAAACCCATTAGGTTATCTATTGCGTGTCCCTGGCAGTTCAGACTGCTGCAAGCAGTGCGCTTCTGTTGAATCAGTCTAGTTCTCCACACCTCAAGCAATGGGACACCCACTTCCTAGTGTGTCTTCCTATGTAAAGACTTTGTTTTTTCCCCTCCACAATGGGCAGTTTAAATTCACGTTGTGATATCATCCACTGTTCCTAATTGCATCCTTTCTGCTGAAGGAGGTAACTCCCCTTGGTGTTCAGACCTTTCAAATATTGATAAGAAAATCACTGTGTCCCTTTTCTTTTGCAGATCTGCTTAAACCCAATTCTATGCATATTCAGCCTTTTAAATTTTTCTTCCTGCAGCCCCCACTTCCTTTTGCTGCTCTGCTCTTATAATTTCTCACTGTGTATACATCTTAACATTTCAGCTTTGATGGGAATACAGCAGTCAGGACAGGTTTGCCAAGCCCTTGCATCCAAAGTGGAGGATAATTAATTCTATTGTTCTTCTGTTTTACAATTGGAAATAGACAATTTGCTTTTGCTTGGACTCTCTTCCCACTACCTTCTGGCTGGAACAGATTGTCCCCTCCAGTGCAATTTTAGCCACATTCAGTCCTTGAAATAGTGTTTGCAGCTTTTTCTCTTAAAAATGGGGGGAAAACAGGAAAAAAAGAGGAAGCTTTTGCCCTTCCCATCTCACAGCTGTTTCATTTCACCATTAACCCTATCAGTGCTAAAAAGGTTTGGGAAAAGTGAGGCATGGGAGGAGGCTGGTGACAGGCAATGCGGATAAAGCAAGGCAAATGCTTTGGATGACCAGTGAGCATCAGTGGGGAAAAGGCACATTTAAGCAGGATATCTGCAGAAAGTATAGTGAGGATTAGATTGGAAGGATGAACTGTGGAAGCCAAGTAGGCAGGAGGAGATGTGGCAAGGACAGATGATGGGATAGAGGGATAGTGGGGGAGACGGAAGTGGTGCAGTACTGCTGCCAACCAAGTTTATGGGCTTCTGGATGTGTAGGGTGTGAAAAGCAGACTTCATGGTGCAGCAGTTATCAGGGGAAGGCTGGATTTGTAACCTCAAAAAAGAGCAAATGCTCTAGGAAAACCTTCTGTACTGACAGTATGTCTCGATAGAGGATAATGTGACATGGTAAGATGGGGGCAGAGTGAATAGACATTGAGATGGAAAAGTCTTCCAGCACCATGTGCTTGACATAGCAGGGCACTGTAACAAAGACTGGCAGAGGTAAGGGCTTTAATGATAAAACTCACCTCAGGGGAGCAAAAGGACCCCAAACTTTAAGAGGATTTCTATTGAAGGATTCCTCTTTTAGTTTATAGAACTAAAAGGGAAATATTCTGCTATTATAGAAACATTATTTCAGAGGAGAAGCCCAGGGATGTGCATCTAATGCAGTAGGAGCAGTGAAAACAGCCTCATCTTCATGGATCCTGCCTGTTCTTCCAAGATGATGGGTATTCCAAATAATATTCACTGTTGCAATTAGCATAAGGAAGCCTTATATATCAGTTGGTTTTGGTTTTAACTCCGTGATGTTTCATGGTCACAGTAATTTCCCAGGAGGTGACAGCCAGAGAATCATCAAGCAACCTACTGGGGTTTGCAAGCAACCCACTGGAACACATTAGCATGTAAAAATAATGATTGTTTTGTTTTCTTCTGTTTCTGAGCAATTTTTATGCATTTCTTTATCTGCCCTCTTACTCATAGGGTTTTAGCCACATTTCTGCTTTTTTCTTCTTCAAATGTGCAATCCATTTTCCTGCTGGAAATAGGCTCCAGCAACCAAGTATTTAAGTGTTAAGCAAGCTTGACCCTTCCTATTTTAAGTCTTTGGCACTGTCACACCCTTAAGCAGCCAAGGCAGAAAGTGAATATAATTTCCCAAAGCATAATGACAGAATTTCCCAAACAGTAAGTGAGTCTGAGGTAGGAAGTTCCTTTTTTTGATTACTTGATAGCCCACATTTTTTAGTCATAGTGCTGTCACCATTCCTTGTTCCAGCTGCATGTTGCCTGGGTGGGATTTTGGACAGCAGAAGGCATCTCATTTTGCAAGATGCTTTGTGTTAACAGTCCAGCTGGTTCCAGGGTATATGGAGGGGCATTTTCATATAGGTTAACTGCATGCCTGCTTGAGAACAGGAGCAAGGGGTTGGGCAGTTCCTCAATGTGAAGCAATTCATCAAAGTCAAGGGTCTGTGAGGGATTGCCGTGAATCAGCAAATATCCCCCTTCCTCTTCTGGGCAGGAAAATATTTGTAGGTGCTTACCCTGTCCTATATGTACAAATAAATGAGCAAAAGACAGACTGCCCCTGAAAGTAACTCTGACAGCTTGTTCATATCTCAGCACCTCAAGAAATGTTGAATTGTTCTTACCTTGCAGGAAGAAAAATGAACCTATGCTTGGGCAGACTTACAGGGCAGATCTTGCCCAAGGGGTGCCTGGCCAGTGTCATGTTCTTATCTCTATTTGATGCACCTGCTGATCTCAGCCCTATCAAGTATGCTTTATAAGTTACTGAGTGTGTCTTTTTTGCGGAAGTCTTTGTTATTTGCCCACCCTAACTTTGTCATTCATTCACTTGCCGTGCTGGTTTTCTGACTGCATGTACTCGCTGCCACAGAAGGGTTTTGAGAAATTGCTTCTGAAAACCAATCTGAAATTTCAGGGAGTCCCACATCTCTGCTTCCCAGATTTCTTCACAAAATATTATATTGGATCTTGTACTATATTTTACAAGCCACATTGGAACAGCTTTATAGTTTGTCCTAAATACATTTTTTTAAAATCCCACTTTGGTTTGAAAAAAAAGTCTCTTTTCTCACTTAAGATGAGGAGTAAATCTTCTGTCTCCAGCAGTAACTGGTCAAGCTACAGAGATCTAATAGTAACAGAGAACATTTTTCTGCCTAAAATTTTATTTGGGAGATAATCACTTTATCTGTTGTCTGCTTTTGAGGATTTAGAAAATCCCAGTCTGTTCATTTAAGCATAGCCTGATCTGAAGGATGGCAGATCAGCATACAGAAGCCAGACTAGGGAGAGGCAAGATCTTCAGCTGTGATCTGTTTTGGCTGCAGCATTGTTGGAAAGAGAGGTGCCACCTCATACTCTCCCCATAGTGGTCAAGCAGTGGCCCACCTCTGGCAGCCATATGGGAATGACAATGCTGCTGTTGAAGAAGCATAGGGAGGCCACAAAACATTGAGAAACAGCAGAGATAAAGCACCAAACATACCCTGAGAGAGGACATGTTGAGGGGATGCAACCTGAGGAGCCCTCACTTGAAGAGGAGAGGTACTGACTAGCTTATCATTGATGGATATTTGACACAAAGGCACAGTAAGGCATTTTTTTTGGCTACTGAGAGTGAAAACAGGGTGGGAACCATATAGATCTGAGGGCTGGTAGAGTTTTTTCACACTGGTTTCATTGAAATAGTTGGGGGATCTGTGTCTGGTTTTCATTCCTACCAGGTGAAGCTGTGTAGAGTGAAGATGGGGTATGGGGTATCCCTCAGCAGACATATACTACTTTGGTGTTACTGTACAATTAAAACAGAACATACCATGACTCCAAAAAGCAACAAGTAAGTGTAGGAGCTTTACTCAACAGTAAAGATTCACTTTAGTTGATTAGTAGTAGAAATATACAAGAAGGGATGATAAAGACAGGATGTATTTGTAGAATTCTACGCAAATGAAATGGAAGTATCAAATTCTAAGCAAGGAAAAGAGTGGAATGGAAATAGGTTGAAGCCAAGAGACAAGTTTTCTTTCCACCATCTTACCTCTTTCCCTTTCTGGAGAAAACCACCACCACGAGGGACCCTCGTGAATGAGGATTTTAGAAAATACACAGGTGAAAGCAAATGTTTTGCACTGAACTAGACTCAATGTCTGGAGAGGTTTATTTTTTCTTTCATTTCTACCTGTGACAGTCTAGAAAATGGCAACAAACCCCTAAATCCTGATGTAGTTGTTACTTGTACAGTCACAGTGAAACTTGTTCAGAACAATATAAGTCTGAGGAAGCATAGAGAATACCAATGCCTGACATTCTTCTGTCATCAAAATCAGGTGAAATTCTGAATTAAAAATAAATGTACCAATTACAGCACAATTTATAAAAACTGCAGTATGGTCAATGTAAAGTCATACTGGTTTGGTAATGTACATGCCTAAATCAGCTGTATTTTGTGCAACTCCATATCCTTATTTTCAGATTAAGTTCTTCACAGTCTATAGCATTTCCAGCTAAAAAAATCATCCTAACACTGACGTTGCCAAATGACTTTAGTGATGTTACACATTTCATATTAAGCTAAATTAGCAGTAGGATCAATGCATTGAAGTTACAGTACATATCATCTTCACAGAGTGGGAAACTGGTTGACTGAAATAATTCCTTATTTAGACACAGTGGGCAGCTCATAAGCTCTTCGGGGCTTTGCACGTGGGAAACATGCAAAGGAATTTAGAACTGAAAAAGGATGACCATACACTCATCCAGCATATAATGGCATTGCCAGTGGAATGTGCAGTTCTGATTTGAATGGGGAAGGAGATGTGTAAGATTCAATGCATTAATCATAGCAGGTTCTCTTGCTGGCATGGACAGAGAGAGCGAACGGTGTGGTGCTGTGGTGCAGACTTCACAGGATCTTGGAAAATTCGCTGCCTGGCCATAACTTTTTGGACTTCAGCAGAAGTAACCTTCTGACATTGCACAAGATCATTTCTTGACCTTAAATGATGATCAGTTACATAATTAGTCATTGACATATCTACAGAGCTGTTTGGAAAAGAAAACATTCTTTAGAAAAATACTGAAATTTTGTTGGGAAAAGGTATATATATTTGATTAAGAACAAGAAAGGTTTTCCCTCAGCATCTGAAAGTGTTTGAAAGAGAGCAAAGCTTTCTGCAGAAAGGTTTTGTTTAATAAATCACCTAATTTTCCCATTTCTGCAAAGTGTGAATGGAAAAAACTAGATGAGTCCCAATGCTTGGGAGTGGATGATCTTGTCAGACTTCTGTATGAGCAGAACCACCAGCTGCCTTCTCTCCAGGGACTTTGCTCAGGAACAAGCAATGAGAAGATCAGAGCTGAGGACTTCAGAGGCAACAGCACACACATATTTCCACCCATGAGGCCAGACAGTATTTACCTTCATAAATGTGTTTTTGTGCATGTGGATTAAAACAGTAGTTACCTCTTTTTTTCTTTTTCCCGCCTCTGAAGCCATTTCATTTGTGTACATTCACATCTAGGCTGATTTTTTGTTTTAGAGGGAAGGCTTTGTAATTGTAATCTTCAGGGGTTCAGGACTTCACAATAGGTATAAAACTATTTTTGTTCACCATTTTAATATTATACCAAATGCTGCTAAGCAATTAAGGCAATACATCTATGTAAACTGAATGTATAATTCCTCTTAGGAATATAAACATGAGAAAATTAAATGTCAACCTCTTCCTTAGTGTTTACAAGAGCAGCCATAGAATGTGAATTCATTGCCTTACCTGAAATCCAATTTTGCATATATTGCTGTTAGAGGGACTTCTTTTTTTCCCTTCAAGTGAGTTCAGATGCATAATCTTTTTGGTAGCACTGAACGTCCCACTTGTGAGAGACTTTGATGCTGTTTACTGCTGATTCTGTAGGAGCAGGTGCAAAAACTAATTGCATGGTTTTAAGAGAATCACATTGTCAAAGACAGGGTCTCTGACACATGAGACTTGATGGCCATTCCCGGCGCTGGCACTAGGTAACCTGGGCCATATCATTTTGCCTCTTTGTATTCTTTCATATTATTTCTTGTGTCACTGAACTTTGAAACTTCTGGAGGCAAGGACTGTCCCATCCTCTGTTCGACTTCTATATCGTCCATGGTGCCATCAGTGGACCATGTGCTCAGCCCCAGACTGAGCAGAGGCTTATACATGGCACATAAACACAAAAACTGATAATACACACTGCCCACTCCTGCCTGCTCATGCACTGGGAAGGAAAGAGGAAGGGAAGTAGGGGCATTTTTTGCATTAAGGCATCATATAGAAGCTCCTACTGTTTGGAACAGAGACTGTGATAGCTATGCACTTCCTTAATGACCCAAGAATTCACTGCGACTAAAAAAGATAAAGAAAAAAACTGTTATTTCAGAGTAGACTATTCTGGTTGTTCTTTATAGTTTTACTGAATTTGCTTTACTTAACACAGCAAAGGGGACTTGACAGCACTTCTGGGGACATAATTTTTGCCTCTTCTACCAGCCTATGCTCAGGTGGATCAAGTGCCACAGTTGCATGATGAAGCTGACAAGAATTTTTCTCTCCAAAATGTGATTTTTTTCCCCTTTTACTTTTATTTTTCTTTTTTGATTATTGAAGATACAGAATGATGATCAAGTTGGTGTCAGCCTAACTGACATTTGCGTCATTTAAAAATATGTTAAGAAGGGAAGATTTTCATTTTAACATTCCATTTCCTTTATGTTACTAAAATTAAAAAAAATAAAACCCTGCAGTGGACACCACTGTCTCAGACTGACAACCTCAGAGAGAAATAACATTGCTTCTGATGCTGAAATGCAAGCAGGAAAAGCATCTGTGAAGCCAAGGCAATAACCCCCCTTCCTTGAGTTTCAGAAAAGTTGATTCATTCAAATCCAATTAAAAGAATAACTCTGTGAATTAATTAAATTGCCCTTCCACCGAAGCTGAGGCTTAAATAATTTTTTGCATTTGACAGAAAAGCAAAATAACTTTTATTGAATAAAGGTTGAACTGAAGCAGAGTTTCTGCCTTTGAGAAAAGATGGCAATTGAGTGCACAGCTCAGATTAAATAGTAAACTTGACTATTTCCCTGTAGTTTCTTGATGTGTTCATCTGCACTTGCACGATTACCTTAGTTTTTACCTAGTCCAGTTGTGCAATGCACAGAATTTATCTCCTTCCCCATGCAGTGTCATGAAATTTGGGGACACCCCAGTTTTAGATCTCTCTTCACTAAGGTACATTGTTTCTCTTCAGAGATGATGAGCTCGGGGTTTGCTGATGGCAGTCCCCGTTCCCAGGCATAAGGTGTCTTGTGAAGGCTACCAACAGGAAGGTACTATAGGAATTTCACACTGAGATACAAGAGATACTGTCTTAAAGTTTTAATATTCTTCTACTAGGAACTAGCAAACGCTTTATAAACAGAATCCTCTGTCAGGAGTTGATAAGTAATAGAGGCACTCCTGTGCACCAATATGTTGTTCCCTGTTTAAAGAACTATACTATAATTAGTTGTTCTTAACATAATTTAGAACTTTAACTGTTGGTGAAAACAAAACTAGTTCTTACCTACTTTAAGCTGATTCGCAATTTGCATACTGCTGGGCAATTGCAATGCCCC
The DNA here is from genome assembly GCA_033439905.1 of Ceryle rudis. Classification (NCBI taxonomy): domain Eukaryota; kingdom Metazoa; phylum Chordata; class Aves; order Coraciiformes; family Cerylidae; genus Ceryle; species Ceryle rudis. Next base: position 11,891 of record JAAGNO010006809.1, read on the forward strand.
TTAAAGGTAAGAAAGCACTTACTGTGCATCCAATCCTTCCATGCTTTTTATGATATTTACTTTTGACAGTTGTTTACACACCATCCGGACTGTTATGGACACTCTCTGAAGCATACGCAGAGTCAGATCAAAGGTCATGACCAAGGTCCTGATGTTTTATTGGTCAAATCAAAAAGTATATGGGGGATTGAGATGACTTGGGTTTTTTGTTGTTGTTTCCTCGGGTTTGGGTTTGTTTTTCATTTTTTGGGTTATTTTTTTTTCCCTAAGCCCCCTCCTTTTCAAATACATTTTACAAAATAACCTGCATAGCTGTATGGAATATGACTGCAAATAGTATTTGAGAGCAGAGAGGTTTGGTAAAGCTGGGAAATTGCAGTGAAAACATAAGAAATGCTTCCTTATCCGATCATTAAATACCTTTTGCATAAAGAAAAAAAATAACTGGACTCTGATGAAAAGGCTGGAATGGAATTTAATTCAAAAGAATCTCTTCAAACATTGAATTTTGTGAAGTATTGCAAATTTAAACTGACATTTCCTAGTTGCATATCATGTTAGTACCCTACATCCTGTGTATACTACTACATATCTATTACATAGAGCATATTTGTGCATACTTCATATACATATATGCAAAATATTTATCAGTGGTTAATTTTGGAATTAGTTTTTACCCTATCTTTATAAAGGATTTCTTCCTTTTTCTATGGAATTGAGGTAATAGTTTTCTGTCTTGAAAAGTATTACCCTAAAAATATATGATCCCAACAAGATTCTATGAGAAATTTTAGGAATTCATGCAGACAAAAGAAAACTACCAGAGGTGCAGTATGCAGACACTGGTCAATACCAGGACAATTACAAAGGTGCAATGAAATCTCTATTTCTATGTTTGAAGTCTTGATTTTAGAGCTCAGCTGAAAGATGACTATACCAGCTTCTGGACCTACTTCTGTAAGGCAGTTGATCAGTTCTGACTCATAAAGGAAAACCACTCACTGAATCACCAGGTCACAGGTCCAGGTGAGAATCAAAGTTATGATAGAGGTAGTTTAGAAGAGCTGTCTGTTAACTGCAGCCAGTTCTCAGACTGGCTGTCACCAGGTCCAAGAGGACCTCAGGGCCTTCCTGTTGCTGCTGCCGCTCCATTCCCAAGAAAGGCAACACCAGTGTGTGATTCAGTGGGTGGCTGTTCCTCTCTGACCTGCTCAGCCTTAGACACCAAATCCCTAATCACAGCTGTAATCTTGTATCCCAGTCTCTGAAACCAGGCAGTATTTACTGGGCAGAAGATACTCCTTTTGGCAGTGGTCTAAGATAGATTGCTAGAAAATTGCTTAAGAGACTAATAGAGTTGAACATAAGAATCATTCAAAAACTGCTTCCAGACTTGCAGTCCCACCAACCCTTGGAAGCCATAGTCAGTTTGACTGGAGCATAGAAGCTGCTGTACCAAATTGTTTCTTATTAATGCATTGCCACAAGTGCTTACAGTGGCTCATGGGAGGTGTAGGTGTTTGTTCTTTTCTTTCCCTGATAGCAGAGATTTCTGAATATAGGAAGGCATATATTTCTGAATATATCTCTGGTGACAGGAGACAGACAGGTGAAATCCTGTTGTATCTAGGACAACAAAAGTTCTTGGAGTGCTGTTTTCTTCTCCTGGGAGGAATTACTGTTCTTTATTAAATCGTAAGAAGAAGGATGTACCTTACATTTTCACTGTAAAAAGTTTAGTTTGAGAAGGCTTGGTGCAATATTATAAAAAAGAAAAACCTCTCCACTTCCAAAATATTGTTCTCAGTTCTGTTTTCTGTCACAGCTAAGGAAATAACATTAGTTTTCTATTTGTTTTATCTGAAGTAAGAAGACAAATAGAAACTAAGATCTAATTCTTCAGAGGGGTTGAACCAATTCATGAAACTTTTTAGGTTTAGTACTGTAGTCATTTACTGTAACAAAGTTCTCTGCTTGCTTAAGGAGAAATGTAGCCATCACCACACAGTTTGCTGACACTGGCTTACAGAACATATGTCTGTGTTTTGGCAGGCAGATGGCAGATGTCATCCTATGGGAAGCCCAGGGGAAAAGTGAAGACATGACCTCAAACTGTACTGCCTTCAGCCTAGCAATGCAAACCTTGCTTTGTCACCCACCCCACTACATGTTGGGCCTAACACCCGCACCACCCAATGCTGAACTCAATGGGGAACATAAATAGTCAGAGTTCATTGATTAGTGGATTTGTGCTCCTGGTCTTCATCATACACATATCTGGTATTGTGAGTGGCTGGTGGAGATGCAGATTTCATACCAAAAAGGACAGCAGGGACTGTGTGTGGCCCTGTTGATGGGACATCCCCTGCTTTGTGATGTGGCCTCAGGAAGGCAGCTCTGCTAGCCACCCATCCTGAGACCAGTGGGGTTAACTTTCTGCCCTGCATCTCCAAAGATGGGTTCTTTGTTGACCTTGCTCCTCCATGGCTTTGGAAGCTTTTGTAGCGCAAACACTGAATGAACAGCAAATCCTGTCTCACACAGAGATGTGAATATCTTCTGATTCATTGGAGCAGATGCATTTTTTGTGCATGTAGGGAAGCCAAATATCCCTCTGAAATATAGAGTCAAACTCCTTGGGGAGACGTGTCATGCTGCAAAGAACTGAGGGCAAATTGAATTTGAGAAGAAAGACAGGCAGAGGGTAAAAGCTGCATGAATATGTAAGGCAGGGGGATTTGTGCAGAGGACATTACTGCAGATTCAGCTGTAATTAAACTGCCCACAGCTGCTGTTTCTCTGTCACCTTTGCAAGTGAAAGATGCTTTAACCAGCAGCAAAGTCAAAGAAAAACTTTAGGTAAAATCTCTCAGGTTGCTCCCTGTGACCCAAGGAAAACATTTTCTTTTATTTTGTCACCTTACAGACATCCATGATCAGAATTTAATAAAATGCATTACTTTGGAGAAGATTGCCTTGAAGACATGGAAAAGCCCTTTATTTCATATATCCATATTGGTGTTTTATTTCCCTTTCCACTGAGAAGAGAAGATTAAAACAAAAAGGAAGAGTTTCAGGAGTTTTCAGTTTCTTTTACTTTCTTGCTTTCTTTTGAAAAAGTGTGCTTGTGAAAGAGAGAGGAATAAAAGAAAATGAAAGAAGAAAATGGAAAATGAAAGTCTTCAGAAGGCAGAAAATTTGGAGAATTCCCCCAATTCTTCCTATTCACTCTTTTTACCTACTTCTTTCCAGCAGAAAGAAAAAGAGAGGAAGGAAAGGAACAACAAGATGAGGAAGGTGATGGCAAGGAATACATATATTACAGGCTTTGCTTTTAATAAGGTAATTATATTTTCTCTTAATTTTTTTGTCAACATTTCCTATGGGAAGAATACTTTTAAACCCAACCCTGCTTGTCACACATCATTATTTGTATATATGGTAGTCTACATGCCTTCAAGTAGAAAAAATCATTCTGAAGTGTTTGCCTCAGTGTGGGCAAGTGTGTCAAGAAGTCTAGCTTTAAGATACATTAGTGGAAATGGATGTGATACTTGTTGACACAAGATAAGTGTCTTTTTAAGGTAAGAAGATAGACAGAGCACTAAAATGCTGCAAAACCTATTTGGGAATATATAGTCAACAAGTGAAGTGAAACACATAAACTCAGAGAAGCTCCAATTGAATTTCCAAGGTAGCACTCAGAAAGCATATCTGAGGAACAGAGTAAGTCTCCATATGTGAAAAAAAGGAACAAGGAGTGTGGATTTGCAGGCAGGAAATAAAAAGCAAATTGACAGCCATGCCATAAAGACTGGGGGTGTAAAGGATAGGTCTGGAAGAGAAGGGAAGAAAGCACAGAGTACATCAGACCATTATCCTTAAAGGCAAGAACTGCACTGTGAGAAGCAAACAGCTCTTGTGTCTTTCAGGGGAGCATGGGAAGACAAAACCTAAAGCAAACTAGGGTCCTCAGGTTGCAGGTTACATTTCATACCATCATTCTTCCAGTTACAAACCAGTAAGGCTATAGTTCACATACAAGCTCCCAGTGTGCTCTGCAGTAAATGACACCTGTATAAAATACATTTGTGATATGAATATCACAAGAACTGCATTGCTAAGTGGCCACTCTCCTCTTGTAAATATTTTGGGTTTATCTCTTCTTTCTTATGAATTTCCAAATGGGACAACTGGCATTTTCTTAATTAAAGATATCAGGTCTGAACATGATGCTTGTAAGTTATTAAATTTATATCAGAACACTCTTCAAATGCTGTACTTTGCTTCTTGAGGGATTGTGCAGCAAAGTGAGATAGTATGATCTCCTTAATCAGAGCCTCTAAGGCATCAGAGTTAAAGCTAATTAGGATTTATGAGACTTGGGAGGGCATATCATTTGTATGTGAACACTATAGGCGATAAGGGGTTTCAGATGATGAATATAGATCTCAGCTGAGCGCGGGTACTACAGTTTGACAGGATAAATCATTAGGAGCACATTATACATTATTCTTCCATTTCATCTTATTTTCAGTCAGAAGCCTGAGGCAGGGAAAATACTGTTCATGTGACATGATTTTGTGGCCCACCTTTTGTTAAATCTAGGCTAGGACTGAAGCAGCAATAAACACCTCCTGCTTAAAAAGCTTTTCTTTTCAGTAAAGCCTCAGCCGCTGAAACAGCACCTCTCTATTCAGATGTCCATCCTGCTTTCCTCTTAACACCTGGATAGTAGCACATCATGAGTGTGCATGTGCTCGCTGAGCATTCACTGAGGACTCTGTCAGAGGAATACAAACCTGCTCCGGTGATTTTAGAGTAAAGTGCTCTTGAGAGCTTTTTGAACCATCTCCCTAAATCCAAGACAGCTGTTCCATTGTAAAAATCAGCTTAACATATGGTTTAGAATAATCATATTTTTATATTAAATACAGTATAAAATAAAACAAAAGGTGCTTGAATTCTATGAAGACAGTAAATTGCTATAAGCAGAAATGCTGAGAGAACAGTGATTATATACAATCTGTACTAGACTAGCAGGAAACATTGCCAGTGAAAGGAGAGAAACCATGAAAGAGAGGACTTCACTGTTAGGACAGTTGTCTAACTGTCAGCTAATACCAACAGGTATCTGATGAATAAAATCTATTTAGGAGCCTCTGGTGATGCCAGTAACATTACTTTGCATTTGTTATGCTGTCTCTGTGCTGGGTCAGCTTTACAGGAGACTCTAAAAATTGACTGTGTAGGATTTCTGTAGTGCACATATATGATTTTATGAATTACAGAAATTATTAATCCTGGAATGGACCTGAAGAAGCTCTTTTAGCCACCTCCCATCCCTGGGGAAAAATAAGTGTATGTCCTTGGCACCACTTGTAGCCTATTTAAAAGTGCAGAATATTCCTAAGGTGCGTGTTTCCACATATCCCTACCTTTAAAAGGTTTTGGGTTTTTCTGGTTGGTTGGATGATGTGGGTTTTTTTCTTGTTTATTTGTGGGTTTTGTTTGTTTGTTGTTTTATTTTTCTTATATTTGGAGTATCTCTCTCGTGGCAAAGAATTTTATATTCCATACCTGGTGCAAAATGAAACCACTGATGGCAGTCTTTATGAAAACTGTGTTTATATTGAAAGACACCTGGTGAACATGGAAAACATTTGACCTCTGTTTCTCCTTTAACAGTATTTTCAGTAATAAGAGGTATGTTCTCATGTCCTTCTTCAAGTCTCTTTGTTTAGATGCAAGAAACAAAATTCTTGACAAATGTTTCTTATCAGTCTGTTTTCTAAATCTCTTAGAAATCATATTAGTCTCTCCTTGGATTTTCCCATTATTTTTACATTTTTGTACTCCAGATGTTCTCAGCAGTGATGTGCAGGGCAGAAAAGTTAACATTCTTTGCCACTTATGAAACCCTTGTTTGTACATCCCGCAATTGCATTAAAGTTTCTTGCAGCAGCGTGTTCTTGTCTCATATTCACCTTCTATTCTACTATAAACTCCAGATATTTTTTTGCCTTTTCTGCAATGCCCTTCCTTTGTTAGCAGAGACAGTGCCTGCTAGCAGAGATATAGCCTAGAAATACCAAGTGGTCTGTATACAAGCTCCTCCCTAGCCTACATGCCTGTGTATCCTGGTGCAATCTCCAGTCAGCATCTTAAAAGTCAAAGCTGAAACAAAGTCCCAAGGCTGGGAATGAGGGTTCATGCCACAGGAAACACTAAGAGCTGCAAAGTAACAAACAGAGGGAAACCATTCTGGAGTAAATTTTAAAAATAAAGCTCACCAAGTCTCCTAATCATACTTCTCACAGAAGAAAACAAGTTATTTTTAGGACACATATGGTCAAAAGTGACAGTGATTATTTTGGAGACTAGATTTTGGTGCTCATAACATTTCAATCATCTGTAAATTACTTGAAAAGTAAGTCATCATAGAATTATTTAGGTTGGAAAAGACCTTTAAGATCATCAAGTCCAACCATTAACCCAGGACTGTCAGTTCTATAGTAGTAGGTACTGGCAGTGTTCCTGGATTGTTTCTGTGGTATTTTGGTTTACATCTGAAGCAGAGGGTATATCACACAGAGGCAATGTTAATACCCTGTCTCCTCTATGGAGTTCTTTATATTTCTCCATGATGAGCTCATATGAGCTTCAAATTGACTCTAGAAAATTACAACTGAAACTCATCAGTTTAACTCAATTTCCTGCCATGACAAGGAACTGAACAGTCATAACCAAAGGAAGAAAATTTTGAGTTATTTTGAGACGAGAACAAGACAATGTGGCTTTTTTAATGAGAAAGGCATCTTCAAGTGAAGGAAACAGACTTTTGTGACAGAGCTGTGGAACTGTTGTTTCTTCTGCAGGGAGTTTCAGGCTGCATTTCTATTTAATTGGCATCAAGCCTAGCATTGAGCCCACTTTCAGAGTAACACTTTCCTCTGAGCTTTAATTTGCACTTGAAACTACACTCCACTGACTGCACACTACCTTACTATTACTGTTTTCTCACCTAAAACTTTTCCTTTCAGAAAGAAACTCTACCTCCACCTAAGCTGTTCTTTTTCTGGTCCCTCACCATTTTTTCCTCTGCTTCACTGCCCCAGCATAGCTGAAGGGATAACCCCAGACAGCAAGTAACCAACCAGTTGGCAGGTAAAGATGGTACAAGCCTAATGGGGAAGCTTACGGGGAACAAACAAAATGGTACAAAACTAATCAGTGATATATAATCTTTTTTAATATTACCTGACCGCTCTTGTCCAGGGAGCTGAGAGCACTTGGGGTACAGGGGATGCCGGGGGGTACATGGCTACCAAGCCACAGGCAGTGCATGCATTCAGCTCTCTGTTCCAGGTGCAACAGCTTCTTCATTCTGATCACTTTTATAATTTTTCTAGTTCTTCCTTTGAGGCTGGTAGCACTTACCTCAGCAGCTGCTTTTCCTCTACCAACTTTCATAGTCCCTTTTTCCCCCCTCTTCTTCTGTCTTGTTTAGGGAATAGTAAATTGCACTGTTTTCCTTTGGAGGGTGGGGTTAAGAATAGTTATATAACTGTTGTGCTGGATAATAACTGGGTTTCTCACACCAGCTGCAAGCTGTTAGTCTACTCCATCAGTCTCTTGACTGTTTGTTGTCCTTCCACTTATATCTTAATTGCTCTTCAGCTGAGCAGCATTTCCTAGGTTAACGTGAAGTAAGTCTGGGGTACAAATAGCTAGAAGACTTTAAAAGGAACAACTACTTCAGTTCAAGCTACTCTCAGTAAACATATGCAGAAAACAGCAACATACATCCCAAGGCCTGGAGGGTTTTCCAAACCGTGGCTGCCTAGGAGAATACGTTACACAGACCCTGGCCTTAGCCTGAAGTGAAGTCATAGACCTGCTATCTGCCTCTCTGGGTACCTGAGTAAGTCCAAGCTATGGTCACTGTCAGGTTTTGGGAATGTATTCTCATTTTCTTTCTGCCTTTTTTTTTTTTGAGAAGAAAAAAAAACCCCACGCAACTGCAAATAGAAAATCCTCCCTCTGTATATGAAGTAAGAGAGCTTTGAAATCTCACTTTTTAATGACTTTCCTCCATGTATGTACCCAAGTTCTCCCTGGGGAACTTGCTCTGTCAAGGACTCGGAGAACAATGTTCCTGGCTCTCAGGAGTCTCACAAAATAAAGCCCAGCTAAAAGAAGAGGGGCAATACCAGACCTGGTCTGTTCTGCTAAGGAAAAGGCATGATGGAAAACCTTTTGCTGTGAGATGGTCATCAGATTATGCCTCTCTGGGCTCTCTCCTCAGCAGCTGGAGCAGTACTGTTATATAAAATGAGTTTGCTAACACCTTCAGATGAACCTAAAATTTTCATTCTGAGATCGGGTCCTTTCTTTCATTTTTATTCCTGATAAATACATATATGTGTCTTACATATATATACAAGGAGTGTGTTAACATATATGGGGGGGAAGAATTAAAATTATCCTATTTGTTGTTTTCATTCTATTGCTTACAACAGAAGCTGTTCTTTTCTCCTCTCCTTGCTGCTGTTGTGTGGTCATTACAGTGTCTACAGTAATAATATGATAGTGTTACTGGCAAATGTTTACAGCTCCATTGCTGTAAACAAGGATTAAAAGATTGTTGCACAGGAAAAGAGGTGATTTTATGAACAGCTAGTTGAAATGAATATACAATTTTCCCAACCCTGTGCTAGCAAAATGTGCTAGCACACATGTTTAGGAGCCATTTTCAATTAACATTAGCTTGCTTTTATGCCTGTGCATTTCACACTCCATTAACTGTCAGGACTTTGTATGGAATCTGTTAACATAAACCTCCTGGTTTTCCTCATATGCAATGAAAAGAGAACAAGTTACAGAGAGAAATAATAAATAAATAGGTTTCCTAAAAAATTTTTTTACTCTAGGTATAATATTTCTAATTGAGAAACAGCAGAGAAAAAGTTACTGATGGTAATAAAGCAAAACAGAATATAATAGACAACCTCATGAAATAGGTATCTAAGAACAAAAAACAAACTACCCCACTGAAACAACCCCCTCAAAACTGGAAGAGCTAGTCTGGGTGTGATCATGAGTGAGCAGCAGGTGGTCAGGAGATGTTTTTTCAAGAACAGGATCTGTGGGAACACAACACATATGACAGTAGCTATGCTAGCTGGATGTTAGTGGTGGACTGGGTAGTGCTGGGTTAACAGTTGGACTCAATCTTAAAGGTCTTTTCCAACCTAAATGATCCTGTGATTCTAGTGACAACAACAGTGGTTCTGTCTCATTTACTTCTGCCCGTAGAAGACTGTCAAGTTGTCTTCATTTTTTATTGAATGCCATGTCATGCTTTTAAATAAGAATGGCATTCTTCACCCACAAACCTGTTGTTGTGTCTATTGTATTTTAAGTGAGGTCTTATATCTCACTACATGTATATTCTAATTCTAAGAGGGTTGTTAAATGTCTCCAGATATTGAGAGAGATAAAACCAAAAGTATGTCTCCATCTTCCCCAAATTTATAATTTTTAAAGAACTTTAAAGTTTCAGTGGGGAATTCTGAGCCATTCTGTAGAAACTTTTCATAGCAGAAAACTGGCTTAAGATTCTTTCAATCACAAGACATGGAAAGAGCCATGGTGTGGGCTACTCTACCCCACTACTTAATTCTGACAGAATTGAGGGTCTTCAGTAGGTTTGAAACCTGGAAGATATGGAAAAACACATCAAACTTAATGCTATACAGCCTCCAAATTTATCTATTGATTTATCTTTTCAGTGCTTTGCTGTATCGTATAGACAAAGACAATTAGCAAGAAGCTATTCATTGTCCTTCTCCATTTTTTTGTGGGGAGAAAGGTGTATCCCCAGGTCATCATTAGCATTACAGTGATATGTTGTCACAAATGATGCATTACCAAATTCAAGCTAATTGACTGCAGTACATACTTTACATTTGCAAGCATATCTTAGAGTTTTATTGGTGTCTTGAAAATAGTGGATTATTCCCCTTCTGACCATGCAGTAACAAACAGTTTCTCAGGAACACTGTTGTATCTTCATGGCTTGCATCATCGGTGGCCACACAATAAAGTTTGTCATTTTCTACATCAGCTTTAAAGTCTTTCTTAACTGAAAGGCAAGACGATATTTTGTGAATGGCAGCTGCTGTCTTAAGAAGATAAAACATTTTAGCTATTGGAAATTTTGGAATAACACTGTTCATGTAATATATGGTAGAGTGCTGTAATGGCCATTTTATTTTCGTAGGAAGAAATGTTTCAAATGTTTTCTTTAGTCTCATGCTAAGAATTATTATGATCATTTACATGTTTACAAGAAACTGAGAAAATGTGTCTCTGCAAAGTACAGTAAATCCTATGGGAACTATTGTTTTCTCTACTGAACCATGAAAAGTAATTTCTGTACTCATTCCAGGAATGCTCATTCCTCTGTTTCATCTTAAGGACCGTGTCTTTGTTTGTTGATAAAATGCTAGGATCATGATCTCTACTATATCATCAGCCACATGAAGTAGTATTGTCATCAACTACTTCTAAATCAATAATGCCCAGATTCCTGCTTGGATATAATCAGTCACTCCAGCCCACAAAGTGTTGAGCTAATAAACACTTTTTGTGATGCAGTCAGTAGTTAGCTCTGCTTTTGATAAACATTTTGGATAAAGTCCTCTTCAGATATGAAAATGTTCCATGTGTAGTATAATCCCAGCTGCAGTTCTTTGGTTTTTTTGCATTGCTCTGGCAGGTGGACTAATTATTGTAAACAATTTATAAAGAAATTTACATCCTTTGGTTTTAATTATGCTCTGTAGATATAAACTGGTACCTGAGATCCTGCACGCAGGCCCTCCCCTCCACACCGGTGTGGCTGTGGGGGAATGAAAGTCATCTAAAGGACAAAACAGTTCCACTCAAGCTGTACAAGGTCCCTGTGGTGCAATACTTTCCTCAGCTTCCCAACTCTTTGATGGGTTTCTTGATTTGCCAGCAAGATTCTGAGACAGTTTTCCACATTCATCTTCTTGATGGCATCTTCCACCCCAGTTCTCCCTGAAATGCTTTTTCTCTAGGTCAAATGTGAATAGATCAAATCTGTTTCCCCAGCTCCAGGCTCATCATCAGCCAAGGACAGTCTGACAGTGTACAGAGCCTGGTGGGTCTGGGGTTCTTCCCTCTACATAAGCTGAAAAATTTGAGTGAAAAAATCTGGCGATTTCTGGTAAGGCATCTGCCAAGGACCTCTAGCTTCTACAACAGGGATTATTCCCAGGTTCAGAGCTCTAGCTTGCACGAACTACGTACTGAATCTTTGCAATAAAATATGCTAGAATCTATGTAGGGCAACAGTTACTCCTTATATAAGCATTCATTGACTATTCTAGAAGTTTCTCACTTGCATGCAATCTGCCTGAGATGTAAGTGAATGGATGTTATATATATAAATGTCACACAATGTTCAAAAGGTTCTTGAACATGGACTCTTCTCTATGATTTTTCATTTTCAGTTGTGTATTTAGAGCAGTATTAGAATAACACAGATTTCCCTTTGGGAGGCTGTGTGATTATTTTAATGAAAATCTCTGTTTTACAATGCCAAATTCTATTCTGAAAGCAGTAGTTAATCAATAGTTACATGACTCTATGTTGGTCTGTCCAGGTTTCATTGATGATTGATTCCATCCTCCTTTCATTCATGCAAGAAAGGAAAGGGAAAAAAAAAAAAATCTCTTAAAATAAGGACTTGCTATCATTTTTACAATTGCCTGTAATAATCTTCTATCTGCCTTTACAATTTTAACAGTTGTAGAAGGCTGCAGTGGTATTCAGCTGTAGATGAATTCAGGTTTTTGTATGCTCTGAAGCTAAATTATACAGTTCAGATTAATTGTTCATTACAACTCAGCAGTGTCTGAGACCCTGCAACATCACTGTCAGAATGCCTGATACTTGGGAGAAAATATTAGGGGAGCTAAACATTTCTATCTTGTCTATGTGCTGCCCATCTGAAAACTTTACTACCTGCAAATATTTAGATATTATAAGCAGTAAACTGGTGAAGGTGTTTTTAAAAAGACACACCTAGTAACAAAGGCATGGAATTAGAAGACAGAAATGTGATTGTTGAGTTGTTTTGGGTGGGTTTTTTTGGAAGAAACTGTTTGTCAGGCGTACATTTACATTGATGAAATCTGTGAGAGGGGAGTTATCTCACAATATAAATTCTGTCAGCTCATCACTTAAGGTAGCTGCAACAATTCTACATCTGCTAGTAGAGAGAAAAAAATGTAGTAATAACATTTTCATGGTGGTAGCGGCATTTATTAAATGACACTATAGGTTTTCTGACTGTAATGAAGTTTGTAGACAAAATTAAATTAAAAAATTCCGTGGCACCATCACAAACAGGTAGTCAGAAAGTAAAAAAAAAAAGTCAGAAAGTTAAAAAAAAAAAAAGGTCAGAAAGTAAAAAAAGGATGTTTATCAAATCCACACGTTTACCAATATTTCATGTATATTCTATGTGGAAAAAAAAAAGATAAGCACTACAAGGCCACAAAAATAAAGGAAAAAAATTCATATCATGGTTGCATGTGCCATTACTATTCTCTCCCCTCAGCAAGGGATACCATTACACTGTGTGGGATGAAGCAGATCACAACGGGTGAAAAAATAGCACAGAGGAATAGCAGTAGACTGTATCATAATGGGTATGGAAAATTAATCAGAGAACCAAGATAATTCAAGCAGTTACAAATTTAACTTTTTCCTTTTAAAGAAAAAACTTGGCAGAAATCTTTGCCTCCATAACCTTACTAATCTCCTTCTCGGGAACAGGTTATCATGTGGAATTTACAGCCTTGTTAGCTCCAGTTTCTGTATTAGCTGTTGGCCAAAGACTGCCAACCTAGACAGGAGATGAGCTGCTGGTGTTCAATGCCAGCCTTTAGAGACTGGTTAAAGGTGCCTGGCCCTACTGGATGGAGCAGATTTTGCTTTATATGCCAGGATCTGATGGGACTTTGTATAGGTGTAAGGAGAAGTATGGCCAGATCAACCAGACCTGGCTCGGTCTCCCATTCTCTAGGATCTTCCAGAACTCATGGGTGCTGCTTGTCAATGCAATAAACTAATATATAAATCCCCTTCACTGTTTTTAAACTTGCTTTGACACTCTGCCAGAAATATTTTTCTCTTGACAGTTTCAAGCTTTATTAGGGAGCTTGTGGTTTTTAAGTTTATAACTCAGCCAAGTTAAATGGAACTTGATGGGACGAAGTATTTCTTTAGCCTGAGGGCTTTCTCCTTATTGAATTTTGAAGATTTTTTTTTTTTTTTTCTGCAAACTGCAGGGATGAATTAGAGCAGCTCTAAAAGCAGCAAGAGGCTAGCTAGAATGGGATGTGGTAGCCTTTCTTATGAGGGTCATTACCAGCTCACTTGCAAAGGGACCTGTGGTCATTTTAAGGGCCTCTTGTGGTCTTTAGGCATTGCTATGCAATCTCATATATAGGATACCAAAGTAAAAGAGCACTTACCAGTGACAGGAAAACACGTGTTCCCAGCCTCTGTATTCACCTCCCAGAACTTGTGCCACACACCAGAAAAGGATATCAGCTGTATGGGCCACAAAGAAAGCAAGGAGACGTTTTGGTGCCTGGTGGTTGGGGACAGAGGCAAGGTGGGCTTTTTGCCCCATTTAATAAATAAATAAATAAATCTTTACTTCATCAAGTGTTAATACCACAATAGATTTGTCCCATCTATATTTTACCTTCTAGATGTGTAGAGTGAGTCATTTCACATGATTAGTATGTCTGAACACTTTAGGTTCTTCCAGTCAATGGAGAGAAAAGGCACTTTTAGGGTACAGTACATCTTACAATGTGTCTGCATACACTACAATGAGATGAATCACACCACAGGAATGCTGATTCTCTCTAACTATGATGAAGGAAGTTGTTTTGAGGTAGTCATCTATAGATTATGCATCAGCACTACGGTCAGAGAACTTCCCCCAGGGTGCAAACCACCATGAATTAAGTTGAAGAGCTTGCTGGGAATGTCCCTCTGCTTTATTTAAGGTGGCTTATGATGTCCATGGCCTGAAGGCAGCAAATCTGTCTGGCCCCTGTGGAGATGGGGAATCTGAAGGCTTCCAGTTGCCCCAGCTCCTTGGTAACAAGAATGCCTGGGATACATTTTCACCCCTACCTGCTGAAACTGCTTCAAGGCTTCTGACTAGGGGCCTAGGAAGTATTTTTAAAAGATAGCAACCCTGCAAAACTGAAACATTTCAGGGGGGTGTGTTTCTTGGGGATATTTAAACATTTCAGTTATGTGACTCCAAGAGACTCATCTAAACCTCCAGGGTATCCTGCAGAACAGAAACCCTAGCTGTTGGCCATCTCTTTTAAGTGTATTATCTTCATGGAAAGAGAAGATTTGGTAACTAGTCCAATTATTTGGCTCAGTTCTCAATGAAGTGACCCTTTTCATTGCCCTTCCTTGCAAAGGGCTGTCACATTTGTACAAGGATGAAGCTCAGGTCTTGTCAACAAAAGGCAGGTAAGACATGCTAGACAGGTATCTCCTTATGTTGTAGTTGTGTCTACTGAAGTCTGAAGTACCTGCCTTATCTGCCTCTCACCTCTTCCCTGTCCCATTGCTACCTTATATGGGGCAGCAGAATTGCTGTTATGGATATACCAAAAGAGTCTGATGCACAAATAACAAACTTATAGACCTTTGTTAAATCTGGCGGAATGAGCTGGGAGCAGCTCTGCTGGCAGATGTGATGCGGCAGAAGGAGGGTTGTGAACAGCTGGAGGAAAGATCCTGAGGAGTCTTACATGCACTGACACAGATGTTTGCTGAATACACATTTGTCTGTCTCACTGACAAAGAAATATTGGCAAAACTATATCACTCTCTCTCCAGGCAGTGTGATTTCAGAGTATACAATTCTGTATTTATGTTAGTGTCTTATTTTTATAGAAGTTCTAAAATTCTTGTACAATGAATTAAATAACACATATACAGGTGATGGAAAGTAACATTCCAAAGCACACGTTAGACATTTGTGCCCTATGCCTGTTCTTTTTCCTTTATTGAGGAGGACAGGAGCAGCTTGGTCTTTTAGGAAGCATCTGAGCATCTCTACTTTCTCATACACTACATATTACTATTGACCAAACCATCTGTAATTTCATAATACTCTGTTTTAAATAATTTTTCTCTATTCACTGTTTCTATTAGGAGTTTAACAATTCATCTTGCATGGTATTCCTTCCACATAATTATACTGTATCTGACAGTGCTTAACTGACAGTTACATAATTTCTTATTTTGTTTTCTTAGAGGATATTAATGACTCTGATCTCCAACAATGAATAGGCTTGTCTAAGATAGCCTTCATTTACCTTTGAATGCCCTTTTCTGAACAAGTGAGTATGAAAGGATTTTCAGTATTAAGAGTGTGCTATAATGTTTCATATCTAATAGTATTTCAAAGGTTGGTGGCTTATTTCTGGGATATTGCAGTTACTTAAATCAGCACCATTATGCCCATTCCGCACAGTCATTTCATCTGGTTGCTCTTTTTTATCTTAGGATAAGAATGAGTGACAGGATTTTATGCTTGTAAGATGAGGCTCCTTCTTAGAGAAATTCCAAGGATTGCTCAGGAATTTCCCAATTAATTTATCAATTGCTACATATCTACCTTCTGTTTCAAGCTCCACAATGACATATAATATTGGAGGGATCTCTTTAACCTCTCTTTAGCAGGAAGCTGACTAGAAATATGCCTGAGTCTTCCTCAGCTACATCAAGAGACGGCATTGCTTGAAGATGTGAGCTGCCTGATACTATACAATGGCTCAGGAAAACTGCATTCAGTACTAATGTGGAGATCACTATCTATCTTCCTGTGATTTACAGTGCTATAAAATGTACCTCCTTTATCTCATCAATAATCTGAGCCCTCTACTCTTCCAACCTGATGAAAACCAGTGAAATCTGATGTCTCTTCTTGTCTTTTGATCAAGATTAAAGTGTTAAGTACATTGATAACTTCTTGGCTAAAATGAAACCCTCTTACCACTAGTGTCCCAGCTTTCTGTTGTTGGTGATGTTGCTTTCAGGACATCATGGTCCTTTACTGTAGACAAATACTTAGGGGAATTAGTTTATGCCATAGTACAAAAAGTTCATGAACTTCCATTGTAAATTTTTGCCCTGTGGTCTCTAAAATAATATTCATGACAAATGCCAGATGATACCTAAGGCCTGGGGTACAACTATCTCTGTATGCTAGTAGAATATGAAAGACTGAATGTTTTTGGAGATACTCTTGGTAACAGGATGTGAATTGTTAAGGACCATCTGCTGTGAAATTGATTGACCATGATTCAGACAAATATAATTTAAAGATTTAGCAACATTTAGGAAATCAAGCACAAGTTATGCTTTCTTTTTTATCTGCTTTCCTTTCCCAGTGGTCATCTTTTGTACTAAATTTGAAGTAGATTTATATTTACATTCCTATTAATAGAAACAGGAAGGCAATACAGTATTGACCTTTCCATTTCATGATAATAAAATCATGGTATTCAGTATAGGATTTCCTTCTGACATAAATCAACTCAAAGTATTTATTCCAAACATACAGTGTTGCAAAAATAAATTTAATCATGTATAATTATAAATATGGAGTTTAGATGTTTGCTAAAATGTCTCCTATTTTTGAGAACTGCAGAGACGTTTTGACAAACCTGATTTTTAAAATTGTTCTGCTGCTTACTATGTATGTGATCCTCTCTGCTCAGAACTGGTGAGGCACATCTGGAGTGTTGGGTCTGGTCCTGGGCTCCCCAGTTCAAGACGGCCATTTAACATACCAGAGTGACTCTGGTGCAGGGACACATGTTTGATTAAGGAAACTTTGTCCATGTGGATAAATACCTGATGGGTAGAATGAAGAAGACAGAGCCAGGTTCTTCTCGGTGGTAACTGTTGAACGTGAGGCAATGAGCACAAACTGAAATACGGATATTTCTGTTTAAACATGGGAAAAACCTTTTCAATCATGAGAGTGATTGAACACTGGAACAGTCTCCCCAGAGAGGCTATGAAGTCTCCATTCTTGAAGATATTAAAAACCCAACTGGATACAGTCATGAACAACGTGCCCCATCTGCACATTTAGAAAGTCAGGTCCTGGTTCCCTTGACATGTCCAGTAGTTAAACAATGAAAACCCAAATCACACTTGTCTGCGACTTGGCTTCTTCACCTTGAGAGCCACACTACTGATTATGTAAAACACTTATTTGTAATGAAAATGTTACAAAGACAAATATGGGCATATCTTTTTCCAAATTGCAGTTTAATTTCTGTGATCATGTCCCAGACTGGTGTGATTCAACATCGTGGTACTTTCCCTAAACACTTCCTATTTTTTTCAGTTGTTTAAATGTAAAAAAAAAAATAAATCATATTCTTGCTGTCTTATTACTAATGGGTTTACATTTATTTTACCTAGTGAGAAAAGTACAAGGAATTTGGGTCTAATATAAAGATGAGTAACTGACACACAGGCAGTGAATAAGTTTCCTATTTGGTTTTATGTCTGTGCACTAGACAGCAGCCCAAGTCTCACTGATGTGAAACATATGAGAGTGTAATACAATCTGACTTGTGTAGGTTGAAGAAAAGTAATCAATTAATCTGTATGAAGTGATAACCTAATTTTCTCGGAAAGATTCAGCAGTAATAAATAAATCTTAATACTTTCTTGAGCTACTATAGCCAGAGCTGAGGAGTAAACTTATTTACACAACCCTATTTTAGGGACTGGTAATCTTAATGAGTGTCAGTTTTTCAGCTTGTAGAAATCTTGCTTATAAGATAGAAACCCATGGGCTTGTGTTTAACACAGAGATTAAGGTTGCACTGCTGAAGAGTAGTGATGCAAAGCATCCTTAGAAAAGTCATTACAGTGTAAACAGTAGTGCAGTATAGGCCTAATGTCCCAGCTGTAAGAGGTGTCTGAGCCATCCAGGAAAGGAAAATAAAGAGTCCCATAAAGGCTTGTATCTTCACCCTACTCTTCTCCTATCATTTATTTTCTCCTGTTATTGGGCATTCAGCCTTTTGCAAGGGGAAATACTTGCTTGAAAAGAAGCTACCGTCTCTTGTGTGTCCACAAAGTTGTTTTAGATATCCTAGCCTAACCAGCAATCCTATGCTACTAGGAAAGGAGAGCCCCTCTTCCTTCCTAGCATTAGAATAGTATGGAGCTCAGAGACCTGTAGGTGGGCTCATGGTAATCATCAACCATTCAGACTGGTCTCAGACAGTCCACGTACTGAGGGCTAGACTGGAGGCTATCCTGGACTCCCATGCCGTTCTCTGCAAGGTGTGTTGGACTTACTTCCCTGTGGTAGGATTCAGCAAAGGAATCTTGCAGCACCACCTTTCCAAGCCCCTCGTGTCCAGAAGAAGAGACAAGGCATCTGTGTTAAAGCTGTATTACAGCTCCACTTTGATATGGAGTACTGTATAGATAGCTGTAATGTGGTTAAACAGTTTGATATGTACCTGAGAGTCCCTGCAGGTAACTTCAGAACTGACTCCAATAACCAATATAGAGGTATGCCTAATGATTGCTCTGTGAGTTGTTGTTGGGATTTTTTTTTTTTAAATCAAGGAGTAAAAAGAAGCAGAAGACAAATTCAGATCACATAATTTTAAGCCGTGTGTATTCCTGCCAGTAAAATCTATATTTGTTGAGATGTGAGCAGGCAGCGAAGTCCAATTTGAATGAAACTGGAACCCATAAGAATTGAAAACTTCATTAATATTCCCTATCACAGTGGTATGGCTATGTCTAAACACAAATACATATGCAAATACTTTAAAGCAGGGCTTAGGTATATGATTGAAATCTCTGCCAGAGCAAGTATGCAGCCAGTTACATAACTTGTTCACACAATCTAGTTATGCACCAGAAGTTTTTGCAAATCTATATGCTGCTAGCATTTCAATATTGTCTCCTTGAAATAATTTTCTGCTAGTCTGCCCCATCAGCTTCCCCTCTGCATAGAGAAAAACTTGACCAGACAATTCCACAGTAGAAGGTTTACCTGAGAACGTTTGTGTTTGCCTTTTGGAAAAAAAA
This sequence comes from Ceryle rudis, assembly GCA_033439905.1. Classification (NCBI taxonomy): domain Eukaryota; kingdom Metazoa; phylum Chordata; class Aves; order Coraciiformes; family Cerylidae; genus Ceryle; species Ceryle rudis. Next base: position 31,109 of record JAAGNO010006809.1, read on the forward strand.
ACATTTTGTGACTACATTGAGAACCATGGCTGTAGTGACAATACCAGACATAGCTGCCTACTCCCAAATCTAAGCCCAGGAGACCCATTAAGCTATTTTTTTCCCAGGGCTGCAGAGCTGTGGCCTCTCCCAGTGCAGGACTGGAGAGAAGTTGTCTGCGTTATTTTGTTCAGATCTGTGTTTTGTGTACCTTGCTTTGATGCCGACTGTGGAGGGAGACCAGATTCTGAAGACAAAGATCTCTGAAGTCTTTTTTCCTCAGTTAATATGCCAGATTGTGTGGTGTCTAATAAGTCCTGTACCACCTGAAATAGGATAAGGGTACAGGACCTTATAGACCCGCAGGAGGAGCCACAAGTGTTCATATATATCCACACCTCCCCTGCTCAAATACAGTATGACAACACTGCAAAACTGTTTCCCTCCAGAGATATTAATACTTAAACCAATTTTTGCCGATGATTTAGCACTATTCAGAGATGAAGTGAAATCAGCTGAAGCCAGGGGAAATCAGATCAATTTTTTATTAGTTTTGGTGACATAATTTGAACAAAAAGCAGCAGAAGGTTTTCGGTGAATGTAACTCAGTGTATTCTTCCTTATTATGAGCCTTACCAGGTGAGCTTGAATTATGAGGAAATTTCATTCTGTCTGGACTAGACTGGACTGTAGGAAGTGCTTGAGTTATGCAAGAGACCACTGGGGATGAAGACAAGCACTTCTCAGTGAGAGGAGATTTGTCTGTCTGAAAAGTGTAGCACTGCCTGTCTTATGGTAAGAAGAGTGGGCTTCTGCATGCTGGATTATGATGTTTCTGGTTCACTTTGGCGGTGTGCTGGGTCTAGTGACACTGCACTGAAAAAAAAGATAAGCCCAGGACATGTCCTCACAGGCTGATAGTGAACAAGTAAATGAAAAGCTGTGCCAATACTAAAGAGCTGTGTATACCCAGGCTCCTCTCATCCCAACAGAAGAACTTGGGAATCAAAAGTACGTTTTAACAATTTCCTCTATTTTAACAAGACCTTACTTTACATTGTTGCTGATACAGCGATTCTGAACAAAAAGGCACAAACACTCGACTGTAACAGGCTATTGGCCCAACTATATCAACCACACTCCCCACCCCAGCCCTGTATAATGAACTATAGCATGTGCAGATATGTCAGGGAAAGAAGCCAGAGTGGGCAGGAAGAAAAGCTGCTGGTTATTGATGGAATAGCTCATTTCAGTGCGTACTTAACAACAATGAAATTAGCTATTTGACATCAGCATCAGAGATGTACAAGTTCTCAGTGTGTCAGACCTGATAACGCTGATGCAAATCTCCACTTCAGCTAGACGTTGAGATCCAGAAGGACAAATTTTTCCAAAAATTGAACAGCATTGCTCTGTGCAATTAAATGAGTCACTGGTCTAATGGACCAGGCTTTTCCACTGTGTTCCCAGGCTAGAAGGAGCATGGAACAAGGGAAGGACTGAAGGAGACCAGCTTCCCAGCCCCCCTCCTGTCTTTGGCTGCAACAGCCCACCCTACTTTCTGGTACTTCAGTCTGAAGCACCTGTTCTTTCCACTTACGTGTCTTTGAACAGCTGCTACTTCATATCTACCTTCTGTCTCTCAGGTTTGCCTCAGTTCCCCCCTCCTCTTCTGCTGATGCCTGTTTTGAAGCTATGGTATTTGTCTGCTTTTTCCCAGAGCTCCTTGCCTTTTTAAACAAATTCCCTTCTTCCCTCAACTTACATTTTGCTTTTTTCCCCTCAAATCCCACCTTGGGATCCAGCCCTCCTGTAATGGTTACACTGATTACGTTCAGCAGGAGAGTTGCAGCCACTGGGAGTTACAGTATCCAGGCCATGCTCTGTAGTTTCATGATGGTTTTTTTTCTTCCACTGCTGGCAGTCATAGTTTTCTGATGAATGTTAGACAATAAAGTAAGAAAGGTCAAAATTATAAGCCTGATAGTAAATGCTGCAGACCTGCATTTAGGCAACTGTTGCAACTTAAGGATTTACCAAGACTCTGGGTTTGCACAATTTCATAATATCCAAGGGCATAGAAGCTTTATTTTCTTAATCTATTTATTACAGATTGCTGCAAATTATTGTTAGGAAAGCAAGTATACTTATGATTAATAAGGCAAATTAAATATATATAAAATTATTACAGGATTA